>PVJI01012131.1:0-52993 GCA_004026765.1 Micronycteris hirsuta | reverse complement strand
CTGCTAGGGAAGCGGCTGCAGTCCTGAGACCTGGATCCCTCTGTGACATCTGTCTCAGAAGGAAGGTTCAGAGTGTAAGGCCTGGAGAGTGTTTTGGGGATCAATGATTTGGGGACTTTTATAAACTCCAAGGGAGAAGCCTTTAGCTGGAGAGAGACTGGGTGTGTTCAGAAAAAGGGACGAGTTGAAGGAATGAGACGCCAGACCAGGCGCCCATGTCAGAATCACTTGGGTGGCTTTAAAAATGTTAACGCTCTGTCTCTTTCAGAGCAGGTCAATGTCAGGGGTGCCTGGGCATCGGGATGTTTGTAGCCCCTCCCCCCAGTGATTCTGAGGTGCGTCCAGATGGAGAGTCATCGTCATCGGTGCCAGAGGGAGGAGGAGAAAAGGTCCTAAGAGAGAGAGGTGCTGTTGGAAGGAGGAAAGGAGGGGCAAAGATAGAGACACGTACCATACTTTTCGGACCATAAGACGCACCTAGGTTTTAGAGGAGGAAGATAGGAAAAAAAATTTGAAGCAAAATATGTGATAAAATATTTAATAACATAAATAACATATTTCACCAATGTAAATGTAAACAGCCAGGTAAGCCACATTCGGACTATAAGACGTAACCCCATTTTCCTCCCAAATTTGGGGTGGGGGCGTGCGTCTTATAGTCTGAAAAGTATGGTAGTTAAGCACAAAGCAGAGAGGGGAGAGAATTAGAAATCTTGACTTGGAAGGCCTTCATCTTCTTGGTGTAGTAAAAGCAGTGTCTTCCACTGGGAGGGGGAGGGGAAGCTGGGGAGCCTGGGCAGTTAGGAAAGAATGAGGAACACAGGTCTTGGGAAGTGACGGAAGTCACTGAGGTGAACAAAAAGACTGCCCAGAAGCAGTTAGTGCGCACCGGGGAGAGTAGCCTAATGGATCTGGTTAGCAACTTATGCAGGAGTGCTTGAAGGACTGGGGGGGGAGGGGGGGTGATTATCTGAGTTATACTTAGAAGAAACTATAATTTAAGGGGTGTTTCCTCCCTCTGTGGGTAGTAGCGTAGAGTTAAGTCAAGGGGACAGGCATGCTGGGAAAGGCCACACTCAAGTGGCTGCCATAGAGGTCAGGCTTGGCATGCTTTCTCATCAGCCCCCTTCCCCGAGGACCCTGGTTCAGCCAGAGATTTTCTGTGTTCAAACACACCAAGTCTCTCCCACCTCTGTTGCTTTACTTAGAAGGTTTGCACTCCCGAGTGCCCTCTTCTCTCTCCCAGTACTTGGTTACTGTATCCAAATCAGCACTTCGCAAGTGTTCTGTTTTTACTGTTTACTTGCCCGTCTCCCCCAGCAGCGTGTGAGGTCCTGTGGGATGACATCTTTTATTCATTCTGTGCCCAGCAGTGAACGTTTGCTGATTGAACAGCTTAGTTTCTCCATTCCCCATTACTCTCCGTTAGCTGTCAGGAGCTTGACAAATGCTTGATTGAATATTGTTAAATGAACGGGCAGATATTCTTGATTGAATATTGTTACATGAATGGGCAGATACACGAGTATGAGGCGGATTCCTGTGCCCAGAGAGCCAGGAATTGGTTGCAGAAATTAAGCTAAACCAGATACACACCTGCACATGGTGGACAGAGTGGTGAGGGCCATGCAAGGCACAGAAATATCGTGCTCCTCAAAAAGGGATTGGGGGGAAGGGTCTCGGAACTCCCCAGAACTGGAACTGCAGAATGTTGTGTGTAAGTGCACACGTGCATTTTCTCTGGGAGGGGGGTTCACAGAGGTCAATTCTTAAAGGCATACGATGCCCCAAATCCTAACCGCAATAAGGAGTTCTTTCAAGTGGGTCAATTTGGTGCATTCACCAACATCTGGAGGCAAGGGGTGTCCCTTCACGACACATCCATATATTCTCCAGGTATTTCCTGCGAGCCACCATCAGCCGCCGCCTCAACGATGTCGTCAAAGAGATGGACATCGTGGTCCACACACTCAGCACATACCCAGAGCTGAACTCCTCCATCAAGATGGAGGTTGGCATCGAGGACTGTCTGCACATTGAGTTTGAGTACAACAAGTCCAAGTAAGTGCCCGGGCCCCAGCCGGAGGGAGAGCTGTTCAGGGAGGTTGAGGCGGGGCCTGATCCGCATGCGCAGGGAGGGAGGCCCCGGGCCTTGGCGAGTTGGCAGTGGCGTGCTGGGGGAGACGTCCCAGGAGGGATGCACGGAGCCAGGCTGGCTGAAGGCAGGCTGCCCCAGAAACACGGACTCATCTGACTTAAACCAAACAGTTTTATATTAAGGTGCACTTCAGCTAAACTTCCTGTGATCGCTTTCCAAGTCACGTAAACCTAGCTTTAAGGCTATTTGTTTTGGATTCGAGGCACAGCTGTTTCCTTCTGCTGCTGAGACTCATCGCGAATCCTGTTCTCTTATCTTCTGTCTCCTGTGTACATACGGTGTGTCTTTAGAAGGCAGAGAGAGGAAGCCAAACACTGGCCACAGTTTGCTGCTTCCTCTCCAAACTAAACTGAGTTGTAGCAAAAACTCCTGAAGGCCTTTCAAAAAGGTCTTAAAATAATTTTAACTGCCAAATTGGGAAGCCATAGATGCCTTAAACTGTGTTTACTGTTAGAACATAAGAGTATATGAGCTTGTAAATCACAACATGCACAGTTCAAAAATGTACCACAGCATCTTTCTTTTCAATATAATACACAACTTTTCAAAAATATTTGACAGCCAAGTGTGCAAAACCAAAAGTGCCTTTGTGCAAAGAGACCCTTACCACAGAGGCACTGCCATCCAGAGGCTCCAGCAGAGGGGCTGAGCCAGATGGCCCCCCTGCGAAGGGGTGGGGAACCAGCACTTTCACCACCAAGAACATACGTGCTTCTTAGAACAGGGCGAGGAAAAGTGTGTTCCCTTCCCTTGCTCTCTGGCCGGGAACCAAGTGGGGTGTCATTAAAATGATCACGGTGACCCAGAGCGCGGCCTGGCTCCACCTATGGAGTGGGCAGGGTGACGTGGAAGGGTGGTTGCTCTGAGGTCGGCAGGTATGTGGAAGGAAACAGGCTTCTTCCCCCTTCTCAGCTTCCGCCAGAGTGCGTGCCCACCCATGTCCCAGCCATCTGACAGAGGGGGTGGCTGGCAGGCGGTGCCAGCTTGTGGGAGCTCAGAATAGCCATCAGCCAGCAGTGTGTTCAGGACCAAACTCCATACATGAAAGGCACTGAGAGTCATTTACGTGCCGTGAGGACTGGACGCGCCCGGCAGGCCGTGCCGGGGGAGAGCACGCAGTCTGTATGATGTAACAGGAAGCGCCCGACACTTGGCACCAGGCTTTATGCTGCTGTTGAGGCCTGGGGCTGAGGTTAGCAGGTACAAAAATGTTTGTACCTTTGGTCTCTAAGAAATGAGGGGCTAGGGTTAGGTCAGTGGGTTTCAAGCACACACACAGGGTGAAGTGGAAGAGGAGCCGGGGGCCAGGGCTCCAGGCCCTCCCCAGGGTGGCTTTCATGCTGCTTACATATTGACGCTGCTGCACGAGGTTTTGTTTAGAATAAAGGGACGTCCAATTCATGGAAGCTGGAAACCCCTTAGAATCTATTTCCAGAACGCTAAGTGCCCTACATTCGCTTTTGTAAATGTTCTTAGTTCTCAGAGTGTCTGTAGTCTTCCCAATTAGGTCCTTAGCCTAAAGGTGGAATGAAATAATGGAGAGCAGGAGCTTAGGAATGGGGAACTTGGGTTCACATCCTGTGTCTTTCCCTTCTTAAGATCCTGGTTATATTACTTACCTTCTTTGAACTTCCTTTTCTTAACCTGTCACATAAGGAGGCTAAATTCCAAAGTCCCTGCCCACACTCAAGTCCTAGGATTCTGAACAACGGGTTTGGAGATTTTCCTCCGTGCTCAGCACACTTGATGTAGGGCTGTGCGTACACCTGACCCAGGCACAGCACTGTGCAGCACGGCTGGTTCCTGGCAGCTCCCCGAGCACCATCCATCCTTGTGAGCAGGGCCCAGAGAGAGGGTGGGGCTGGGACACCACCTGTGCTTCTTGCTCTGCTGCTCCTGCCGGGCCTGCCAGGCCCTTAGCACACAAACTAAGCCTGTTTGCTGCCGCCATGAGGCTTAGAGAGGAAGAGCAAGACCTGCCTTCTGCATTTGTGGGACGGACCTCTCACACCTCAGGACAGCTAAAAAACGTGTGTCCACAAATACGGACGTATAGAAGAAGTTACAGTACTGAGCAGATAGATCGGATGAGCAAGCACGAATGGGTGACCTAACATGCAGGAGAATCATCCTTCGAGTTGTAGATGGAAGAATGGAAGGGACAGAAGTTACTTTGATTCAAAAAAAGAATCGAAGGGCAGCCTTGACTGGTGTAGCTCAGTGGATGGAGTGCAGGCCTGCGAACCAAAGGGCACATGCCTGGGTTGCGGGCCAGGTCCCCGAAAGGGGGTGTGCAAGAGGCAACCACACACTGATGTTTCTTTTCCTCTCTTTCTTCCTCCCTTCTCCTCTGTCTATAAAAATAAATTAAATTAAATTAAAAAAAAAAAAAGAATCAGAGGGCCCTGGCCACCAGCCCACCGGCCCAGTTGGTTGGAGTGTTGTCCTGTAAACTGAAAGGCCGTGGGTTTGATCCCGGTCAGGGCACATGTGGTCGGAGTACATGCGAGAGGCCACTGATCGATGCTTCTCTCTCGCATCTGTGTTTCTGTCCCCCTCTCCTCCGTCTCCTCTCTCTAAAGCCAATGGGCATGTCCTCCACTGGGGATTTAAAAAACAAACAAAACATAGGAAATTAGGCAGCAGTCGCAGTGTGGGTGGGGACGTGGGCGAGGGGCACAGCGAGGCCACCTTTAGCCGACGTGCAGGGAGACCAGCAAGCCACGGATGTACAGAGGGTTGGCTACTGTATGCACGTCTGATTTCTTCTGCTTTCTCTCCCCTTCTCTGTTCCAGATACCACTTGAAAGACGTCATCGTGGGGAAGATATACTTCCTGCTGGTGAGAATCAAAATCAAACACATGGAGATAGACATCATCAAGCGGGAGACGACGGGCACGGGCCCCAACGTGTACCACGAGAACGACACCATAGCCAAGTACGAGATCATGGACGGGGCGCCCGTGCGAGGTGAGCCCTGCGGCGGCCCCCCGCACTGCACCTGCCCTCTCCGCCCCCGCACAGGGTTTTCCCGGGGCCCGAGGGATGGGCCTGTTAGAGCAAGATTTCCATTGACCTGTAATTTCCTAGTCTCTGGTTGGACACCTGGGGCCTCAGCAAGCAGGGAAAGGAGGGCCGAGTCTGTGAGACTCCAGACTCCTACCCCACCTTCCCCAGGAGGAGCGCCACTTCCACCTGGTTTACAAGGTGGGCTACTACTGGAGATTGAATCTCAAGAGTTACACCTGTTAAAGAAAAAAAAAGTTTGCAAACTGGTTTGAACATTTTGGTACTTTTGCGTGTTGGCATTCTGACATTCTTTGCTGCTAGGAGCCAAGAGGTTAATACAGAATGTTCATTTTTGTTACTTAGTTCTAGTTCCGGTAAAGTGATTTTCTGCATTCCTTCTCCAAGTATAAACACTGCGGCCAGCACACCCGGGGCTACAGACAGCCCGGGACGGGGCTGAAGCTGGCCCTCCCCAGCCCCGCGGAGCTAACGCTGCGTCTGGGATGGACGGGGTTGGGCAGTCTGCTTGGAACCTGTATGATTATTTGGGAGTAGCCACCATGTAGGTCCTTCAGTGGCTCTGTAGTTTCTCATTTAGAAGTGCTTGGTGATGCCGAGGTTTTTCTGGTGCATTCCCACAGGCTGTTGCACGCAGGAGGGTGTCATCGACTTAGCAGCCCCGAACACTGGGGACAATGACAGCGTATCCTTGCGTATCACTGAGCCAGGCCCTTGGGGAGACAGGACTGAGCTCTCCAGACTCTCTGTTCCATTTTTTTCAACAGCTGTGCGAGGAGAGCGAGTCCGCATCGTCCCTGCACCAGTGAAGCGGGGCAGTGAGAAACAGGGCAAACAGCAGATAATTAAAAGATCACTTACAGTTAGCGTTAGACCGCATTGTAGGTCTGGCCTTTCCCAGTGGAATTACTGCCCCAGTTTGGTTCCACTTACACTAGGAAGGCATGACGTTAGAGCTGGTGGGGATCTAAAATATGTAGCCTGTTTCCCTCGTTTTCCATATGAGAGAAAGAAGGTCCAGGGAAAGCAACAGGCTTGCTGGTTAATGAAGAACTTGGACCAGAATGAGGGTTTGCTGTTTCCCAGACCATTATGCCATCTTGCCAGCCCATCTTAGAGTAGAGGTGTGTTTGGGGGACATGCACTAACTAATTAGGATGGAAGGAGGTGGCATCGAAATCGCTGGGCGACATGATGCGTTTGCTGATGTTTGACAATCGGCTGTTGAAAACCCAACAAGTAGACACATTACGTGTGATCCACAGATGGTGGACAGTGATATCCCTGTGCTGTTCACACACTGGCCTCCGTGTAGGGGTGGTAGGAGGACGTACACGAGACCCAGGTAGACCTGGAGTGGGATGGCAGTGTCACATTTGTGCTTCAGCAAGTCACTGGCTAGCGGAAGGCAACTGCTCAGCGGGCAGAAGCAGCCTTAAGTGTCCCTGGCCGTGCTCAGATGGCGTCTCCCTCCCCTGGTCAGAGCGCCTTGGCGTGAGGCAGAGCGGTCACTTTGTCCTACGCACTGATCCCTGCCTGGCCCTTACAGGAGAGTCCATCCCAATCCGGCTCTTCCTGGCGGGCTACGAGCTCACCCCCACCATGCGGGACATCAACAAGAAGTTCTCCGTGCGCTATTATCTCAACCTGGTGCTGATAGACGAGGAAGAACGGCGCTACTTCAAACAGCAGGTGAGGCCTGGGCGCCTGCTGCAGAGCTCTGGGGGCCCTGGCGACAGAGCAGGAAGGGCCCCGCCCCCGCGAAGGCCAGGCCCCGCCCCCTCGGGAGAAGCAGTTCGGTGGCAGGGTTCCCCTGCATACCCAGTCTGCTTCTCTGGGCCCACCCCCAGCGAGCAGTCTGCCCTTCCAAGCCCAAAATACCCACAAGAGCCCTGGGACGGGAGTGTGGGCAGCTGCTGTCTTTGCTGAGAGACACGCAGAGGAGGATTTTGCCCTAGGGCGTCCCTAGGAGAAAGGTGGAGCCTCTGGGAAACGCACCCCCATGCCTTCCTCTCCTGTGTCATGTTCCCCCCTCCCAATTCTGCAGGAAGTGGTGTTGTGGCGGAAGGGTGACATCGTGCGGAAGAGCATGTCCCACCAGGCAGCCATCGCCTCGCAGCGCTTCGAGGGCACCACGGCCCTGGGCGAAGTGCGGACCCCCAGCCAGCTGTCGGAAAACTGCAGGCAGTAGGCCCCCGGGGCCGGGAGCGGCTGGGCTCCCACCCAGCACCCCCGTCTATCGAACACCAGCAGCTGAGGGAGGGGGAGGACGGTGTGACGCTCAGCTGACTCGTTACTTGCAGCCTGAAAACAAATCATGTTTTTGACTTAAATTCTTTTTCCTGAAGAACCTTAGGGGCTTGACCCAGGAAGCAGTCTCCCAGGGCTCTGCAAATGACGTTGGGGAGCGAGGTGGTGTCCTGGGAGCCCGTGTCTCTGGGAAAGGAGCCTCTACCGAGGCCCTGCGTGGCTGCCTCCCCGCATGCGGGAGGCCAGGGTGCCAGCATCCCTGGCTCCAGCCCGCTGGCTTCCGGATACGGGGTCTGACCATGTCCCTGGGATTCTGAGCCGCCAGCGGGGCCCCAGGTAGTCACATCTTGTCCCCGCCTTGGCCCCTGAGGTAGTGGCAGGAGTTGGGCCTACCCCATCCTACGTGCCCACGGGGAGACTTGATTAGGAAGCTACCTCTCTGGGAGTCTCGGATGTGGTGCTCTCCACAGGCCACCTCCTCTCTGGCCTTCTCCCTGCTGGGGGCCAGGCACCCCTTCTCCATCTCGTACGGATTCTTGCCACTAACATCCTGGGACAGAAGCCTGCGGAAGGGCCTTGGCCTGATGTCCCCTTGCCTGTGAGGGATCCTGGCACAGAGGTGCCACACACAGACCCCCCGAGGTCAGTGTCACATGTGGATGGCAGCAGAGATCCAGGAGGCTGCGCCAGCCCCGGAGGCGGAAGGGTGCTCAGTGTGTGGGCGCTGGCTGCCTCCACCACGCACCGCCCCGTGTCAGCCCTGAGAGCCCTGCGTGTTGGGGTGTTCTGGGTGCCCAAGCAAGCCCAAATGAGGGCATCTGTCTCCTTTTAAAAACATGCCAGGAAGGCGACTTATCTCTTTGCTGCCCTGAGAATGAATCCTCATTACTCCTTGCTCTCCATTTAATTTCTGAGAATTGGGGCCGGGTTTCAAATGGGGAAATTGGCTCTGTTGCCCCAGCCCCTCACTCCTTACCTGAACCTGAGAGGCAAAGGAGCATGAGGAGGCCCTCAGCAGAACTCTGCTGCCACTTCCGAGTAACTCTGCTTGCCCGTTCGTCCTCACCCTCACCAGGTGACTGACCACAGTGTGGGACCGCTGCTGTTGTCTTGGAAACACGTTCCAGGGGCTATTCCTTTCCCCAAGAGGGGGGTCCCCTCTGCCACGCTGCCCTGGGCTTGCTGTAGTGACAGTGCCGATGTCCTCTCCCACCTCACCTGGAGATGACCGGGAGTGACTCTCCTACTGGCCTGCCTTCCCTTCTGGGAAGACACGCAGGCCCTGCTGGCCAGTAAGGGCTATATTTGAGGGCCTGAATCCTCTGTGATTTGGAAAGCAGAGGGGTTGGCTCCTGTGTCACCTTTCAGTTAGTGCGGAAGACGCGGATGGCTCTTCCTGAAAATCCAGCACAGTGTGGGCCTTTTACTGGGCAGGGCTTGTGGGTTAGATCTGAGGCAGGAGGGAAAGGCATCTGGGATATCACCTGGGGTTGACTGGGGGCAGCAGCACCAAGGAAGGTAAGGTGGCGCCCCCCCCCCCCCCCCCCCCCCCGTGCCTGGCCCCAAGCTCAGGTGCAACGGACAGTGCCCACAGAAACAGGAGCACCGTCCAGCGGTCCCTGGATTTTCAAGGTTGGAGCTGAAGTGTGGGGAGGCAGGTTCTGCGGGCCTTGCCTTTTTCAGAGCAGGAGATTAAGCTCTGGCGTGCCTCCCGTAATAGATGATCTAACTAGAAAGCATCTGTCAACTCCTCTGCCTCCCACCTGACAACACAGATTCATTTTCTAAGTTTCTTAACATCGTAAACCTTTCTTCTGGGAGAACTAGAAGATAGAATTTGCTTTCATTCTCTCAGGAACTGTGCACAAGCCAGATCTGATTTCTCTTACTCTGCCCTGTTCTCCACTTCCTGGCCCACCTGTGGAAGTGCGGGGAGGCTCCTGGCCCCTTCGTTAAAGGTCCCCACACTTGGGAGTGCGTAGGTACTAAACCAAGCAGTGCAACTTGTAATTAAGCAGCTGCAGTGTTTACATGTTTCTTAATGTATTGTCTTTTCAATGGCTGTATTTTAAAAAAAGAACACTTGTTTCAGTGTCTCTCTGATTAAAGGAAGCCCCCGTGGCTTGGAGGCATCGTGCACATGGTCCACGAGGTTCTGGGTCTTTTCTGATTTACGCTGTGTCACTTCATTTACACTGCCGCACCTCACGTACAAGGGAACACAGACTCCCCCCTTCACCAGCAAAACGCCTGCCGTGTGTGTGTGTGTGTGTGTGTGTGTGTGTGCGCGCGCGCGCGTGCATGCACGCGGCCCCTGGTGAGCAAGGGTGGGTGCTTTATTAACAGCTGTTTTAGCAAGCACATGGCTGAGAAGGGAATTCCAGTCCAGCCACCTGCCCTGAAACTGCCACACAAGTTACTAGACAAATAGAACTACTCGCCTGTAGAGTTAGCTCCATGGCCAACCTTTAGTCCAAGTCCAACCTTCTGTTCCGGCCCTGCACATTCTTACCCAGCCTGCCTTGCTGTAGAGCCAATGGGGGCTCAGGTATCTGGAAATAATGCACAGTCTAGGGCAAACAGGAAATCAACCTCATTTTGACAAAAATCTTAAAAGCATGTCCTTGGTGCCACTGCTTTTTCACCTGTGGTTGATAATTTTATCCTGATAAAACTGCTGGTTTAAACCTGTGGGGCCCACGTGACCCCAGGGGCAGGTGAGGAAGGCCGGTGTGAAAAGACAGGTTCACTTCTATGGGTCTACACAGCCTGCACCCCACACACTGACGTTCGCCACAGCGAAGGAAGCTGACGGAGGTGGCCGTGCATGTCGCCAGGGGGCGAAGACCAGCCCGGACGTAGAAGACCCACCATAGAGGGTCACACCACGCCCAGTGCTGTTGGAAAAGAACAGCTTTCCAGCTTGAGATCAGTGTTTTATTGAGAAAAGTACAAACCTCGAATGGACATAACAAGCAAGTCTCCTCACATCTGCTGTCTTACAAAAGCTTCATTTCTTTGGAGCAATGCCTTGCCCATTCCAGCCAGTGTCTCAGTCAACTTGGTTCCTTTTCCTCCAGGCTCAAAATGAAGTCAAACTCCTCTACCAAAAAGGGGAAAAAGAAAGGAGGAGTTAGGTCTGTGTCTCCTCTTGCACAGGGAAGCTGTGCTGGGCATCGCTCAGGTTACAGAGGCAGGTGGTCTTCACTCAGAAACTGGTCACGGAAGGTCACTGCACGCCAAGCACCGCTGGGTGCTGGGGACAGAGTAATGGGCAACGCGGGACATGTTTCCTCCTGCAGAGATGCTACAGGTGAGGAGACGGGCTCAGGTTACGGCCTGTGCCCAAGGGTAACCTGTCAGAGATTGTGAACTGCCGGTGTCCTGGCGGGCGGGTGAGGAAGCAGGGGGCCCGCGCTCACCTTGGGTCAGGGGCTGAACGGAGAGTCTCTGGCGGGTGAAGAGCGCCGCGTTTTTCAGAGGCCCGCCAGTGGCTCTGTGAGCTTGGTGATGGGTTCTGAGCTCAGCCAGGGGGAGGAAACGCTTCATCATCCGGACAAACTGCACGTCCACCTATGTGACAACAGTGAGCGGGGCAAAGGTCCAGCTGGACCCTGTCCACTCTGTGTTCCAGCTGCTGCAGACGGTTCCCACGGGCAGCGCTGCCAGTGCTCTGCTCTCTCCAAAGTCAAGGGAACCTCATCCGAGTCAGAGCTGAGCTCTGTACCTCGACCTAAACAGACCCCAGACCTTCTTCCTCCCGTTGTCCAGCCTTCCCCTCATGAGACAGAAAACCAGTACTCCTTACCATGGACCACTTGGGGTTGTCTTTTTTGCTGGATGGATCATAATAGGGGCTGCTTTTCTCAAACTGTGTGTGGTCTGGGTAAGCCTCCTTCACAATCTGGAACCAAAACCACAACCACACCTCCAATCACTTGCCTGTAGAGTCAGCTCATGGCCAACCTTTAGTCCAAGTCCAACCTTCGGTTCCAGCCCTGCACTTCCTTACCCCACCTGCCTTGCTGTAGAGCCCGTGGAGGATCAGGTATCTGGAAATAATGCAGTCTAGGGCAAACAGGAAATCAACCCCATTCTGACAAAAATCTTAAAAGTATGTTTTTGGTGCCACTGCTTTTTCACCTGTGGATAACAATTTTATCCTGGTATCTTCTGGCTCGGAAGAGCTACCATCAGGCTTGTTTGGGGTGAAAGAGCAAGGTGTAGAAATGGAGGGAAGTCTGCCAGTGGGATCTGAAATGAAGGCCTGTTCTTGTAATCCTCGTCACACAGGAAGGGGCCCAGGCAGTTTTTCCAAAATACTGCGAGAGCAGGGACAGGGAGGAGGATACTTTTTTCCTTACCTATTTAAGCTACATCCCTTTGTATCTACATGTGGAGAGGGGTACAGACCAAAGCCGGTACAACTGACCTTCACAACTCCTGCAATGCCCGGCTCCTTGCAGTTGCTATGGTAGAAGAAGGCTTCTTCCTCCAGTTTCATGGCTCTGAGGAAGTTCCGGGCCTGTCCAAGGGGAGAGGAAACAAGAACGATCCTCCCCACCAACTGGAGAGCACCAGCTGTTAGCAGACAGCAACTCAGCTTTTCTTAAATGAGTTTTTCTTTACCCATTTCCCCCCATTCAATTCTTGCTTTTGCCAAGACACCCACACTTGCATCAGGATGCTGGCTAAAACTCACACCATTTGCAAACTGCAGGCCATCAAAGTAATTAAGGTGTTTTCGGGTACATGTTTAGCTTGGGTTCTGGGAAAAATCAACCTCGGCCCAGAGAGTTTGCTACTGCATCACTCTTGAGGAGGAGGCAGGGACCAACCCCACTCTGGCCCTCACCTTACCTGATAGTTGCGAACACCATCCCAGCACGCTGTCTGCTTGGGCTCTGCTTTGAGGTCCTCGATGCTGAACTGGGCAACAGGAGATAAAGCCCTTCCTTAGATATCCCTGGGTCAACTGGTGAGGACATACGGAAACTGCCCACTGCTTCCCGTCCACTGGGAGAACCCCTGGCTACGGTGGGAGGCTGCGGCTTACTAAGCAACAGCACTACAGAGGCACTTGTCTTTCCTTTTTGTTTTCCCACTCAGCACACTTTACTGAGTAGTCACTGTGCATGACACTGCATGAACTGCTACACGCACGATAATCAGACATGACTGTTGTCCCCATGGAGTTTACTGTCCGTGGCGGGTAGTTTTTTGTGAAAACATTACAAGATAATGGAAGTACAGTCTGCTCTGGAAGGACACAGAGGAGGCAGTGACATACGTCTCAAGGAATACATGTGAATGGTCATGCTAATACCCTTTTCATGAGAGAAAAACACACCATTTTTTCTTATTTTTGTGCCTTGCAAACTAAAATATTAAGGTATCAGCTCATTTCAAGGGCTACCTGAATACAGAACTCAATCCAGCTCATTGTCCTTCATGTTACTGGGTGGGCAAAAGTAGGTTCACGGTTGTTCATATGGGAAATACTACAATAATTAATAATAATACAAGAATAAACTCTCCACAGAGGCACTTGTATTGGGTGAGTGTAGCCAGCTTTCTGTTACCTTAACCTTGTTCATTGAGAGGACTAGTTGAATGGATAATCCAGAGCAGAAAGCAATCTGTTGGTTATTTTTATTTCATTTATTAAATATTATCCATTCTATAACATTTCTGTATTTTCTCTGGGCTATTATTAGACTTGGTTCACATGAATTCCCTGGGAGCATGCCAGGTAGCAAGAAAAAGGGAATCAGAGATTGAAATGTCTAGCTTAGGGGATGGTCTAGCCCCAAGCCTCATGTTGCGGATCCAGTTTTACAGGAACCCAGCCACCATCTGTTTACCTTCTGGCTCTGACAACTTCCTGGCAACAGCCGAGCTGCAACTCTAAGACCAGGGAGCCCAACATACTTAGCACCTGGCCCTTGACAGAGAGACTTCGCCACCCCTCCCCTAGCTAGAAAATTCACCAAAGAGAGAGTTGACGGTAATAAATCCTGCTGCTTTTATTCCTCATTACCTTTTCCCTACCCTTCAAAGATAGGAAGCTGGTAATGGAACCCTGTGGTGTCCATATTAATTTTTTACTTAAAAAAAGCTTGTAGGGATTGGAGACAGGTACATGGTCTCACCTTCACATCTACACCTTTCTCTAGTCGGCTTTCTGGCTCTGACTTCATCAGCCAATAGCTGCTCTGATTCTTCCCACATGTTTTAGGGGCTGAAGGCCTCTGAGGGCTGGAGTTGTCCACTTTAGCTGATGCCTCACTTGCGTTCTTGGTCTTGGTCCGCTTTCCTGCTGGTCCCTTGTCTGCAACAGGAGAAGCAAAAAGAAGGGAAGCGGTCCTACTCGCTGAGAGGTAACGTTCCACAGTGGGAAAAGCGTATGTTTGGAGTCAGACTGGATTCACACCCTGGATCTGTCAGTGACCAACAGTGGCAGCGTATTTGCTGAACGCATTTCTCTAAAAATGGGACAAGAATGCCTACCTTACAGGGTATCTGTGGACTATCCGTTCAGTGGGGTAAGAGGACCTTCCATGGTTGTAGTTAAAATGAAAAGTCCTAGCCGAGTACCTGGGCATACGCTGAGTAGTCATTGTTTTTCCTTCCCTCACCCACTCCTGTGTCTTTGCTGAGGCTATTTTTCCCAATGAGGAAAGTAAGCCCCCATTCATGGCCTTGTTTTGAAGATTAAATAATAGAAACAAGGGGCTTAAGACAATGCCTGGCCTTATAATAAATAATACACATTAGCTATTATTGTCATCGTCATTTCATACTTTTCTTCTGGATCACTGCTTTCATGGCCTGCCTCCTTTCTGCTGATGGTGCCAAGAGAAGCTGGATGAAGCAACTCATTCAGAACTTTATAGAGACCAGGATAAAGACTGGGTTTTATCCTAAGGGAATTAGAGAAAATGTGCCTGGAATACAGTAGGAAGTCAACAGCTAACAGTTGTTAAATTCTTACTACATGACAAACCCCTCTGTTACCCTAACCCTAATTCTGTTAATCCATATCACTTCTGAGATGTTTTATTCACTGGGAAAACGTATCCCAAGTGACACAACCAGTACACGGTGGAATCAGGAACTGTCCCTCTGGTCTATCTGAATCCACACCTAATGCCTATTTTACACAGCCTCTGAATGAAGTCAATGTTCTTATGACAGTCATCATTAAATAGCATTTCTGGATGTCTAAACCTCCGAACCTTCCTAGCCTAGTTCCTAGCGGCCCCTTCGGAGTTAATAGGCATACTACACACCACGTGTTGCTAAATAACACTGTTGTAGTCAATCTGGAACCCTTGCCATTCCCAAAAGAGGTACTTTCTCTACCAGGAATTGCTTTGTTCCTGTTAATGCATCCACTCGATGCTGTTTATCTTTGCGAATATAAACATGACATCTCATTTCCTTTGCATGTGGAAAGCCTTCCCATTGTTTAAGGCTGGACTCAAACTCCACTTCCTCCTCACAGACTTCTCTGTGACCCCTGCCTGCTCTTACACACCTAGCAACCCAGTGTCTCGGGTCCTTTCACTTATGTCTGTTTACATTCTTCCTGAAAGCAGGAACTATACGTGCCACCCTGTATCACAAATAACTTGTCGTGCTTAGGAAACAGCTATTGCTTGAATGAACAAACGAACAGAAAGGGCTCTGGGTATAAGCCTGGTAGGGAGGAAAGAAGATGGAGGACAATTAGGGATAACACACAAAAAAAAAATCCACAAAGGATTCTCTCCCACCGGCAGGGAGTCGAAAGGGAACGGGATTAAACACCCTCGAGAAAAGTCCTCTGTGAGGCTGTCTTTTTGCAGCCTAGATGCAAGCTCACCTTGCTCAGAAACCCCAGCCGGCCTCTTCTTGGGTCTCGGCATAGTCTACCTGCACGGGGCTGAAGAGCGGAAGACTCTGGAATCTACAGTCATACAAGAGGCAACTCTGCGTCTGCCCCAGACACCTGCGCAGAGCAAGATGGAGACAATGAAAGGAAATGTAGAGTGTTTCAGCCCCAAAACTCTTGTGCGAAACACAAAGACAACTGCGTTTCAATCCCGCAGATCCTTCCTCCAGTTATCTACGACCCCATTTCCACCTCGCGCAACCGGCCCCTAAACTCTTCTCGGATTTTCCCTCGTTCACCACCTTTTCGGGAGCCTGACCACCGCTCCGCAGACAGGACCCCAGCCAACCTCCCGGAGGCACCTCCCACGCACGTCTCTCGTGCCCCCCGGCCCCATGGGTCTCTGGGTGTTGTAGTCCCTGCTCCGGGCCCTGACCGGCCTAAACTCCCACTGCGGGGGCCGCGGGGCGAACTACAGCTCCCAGAGTGCACTGCGGCTCCTAGGGCGCGCGGTGCTGGTCGGGATGGGGGCGGTGAGGTCTGGGCCGCTGAGCTGGGCAGCGGACACACGCGCCCAGCTTCCCTATTTGCTTTCGGTCCTCGGCTGTAGCTGGAACGGCTGCCATGTGGCGGAGCGCCTGCCGGCGCCTCGGGGCTTGGCTCTGCAGCCCTCCCTGCGGTCTCCGGGCACCCGCCGACGGCGGCCGCCGGAGCTTGGTCTCCTGCATCGACCGTAAGGCTCGCCCCGGGGAACAGGTGTTCGGGACCCGGGCTGGGGCCGTGGTCTCGGCGCCCGTGAAGCGCTGTCACCCCGGGGAGGTCCGCGCCGCCTCCATCCCCGGGCCCACACCCCCTTCTGCCCCGCGTTCCCTTTCACGCCCTCCTCCATCCCTCCGGGAGGTCACCCCCGGCTCGGCGCCTCTCCCTGGCCGCGCTCCTATCCACCTGGCTGGCCTTGGCGCTTCTCACTCGTTCCGACCTCAGTCCACCGGCTGCCCCCTGGGCCCCTCGTCAGTTGCTCCCGCACCTCCACACCCCGCCACCCGGCCGCCCAAAGGGCGTGGACGTGAAGCGGGCTCCCGAAACCTCTGACCCAGGCCTGTCACTGGCTCCGGAGCCCCGTCCTCCCTCCGGCCCAGCGCGCCCACCACGGCGCCGCCAGCGTTTTTGAAACGAGCCCTACCTCACTGACGATAGCTGTCCGGGGTGAATGAATCAAAACTATACCTATTTGGGGGGGGGGGCAGAAGCTTGGCAAAAATATATATTGTTGGTGTGCCGCAGAATATTAGCAGTTAGGTTATGTGTGCTGTGAAATAAACAAGGTTGAAAATCGCTTGTCTCGAGGAACTTGGAGATGCTTGTCTGAAACTGTCTACTGCGTGGGGCCCCTGCAGCTAATGCAGCTTAATTAATACAGCTTAATCCTTGTTGCTAATGCTATTTCTTCCTTTATTGTTCAGACCTTCCTTAATCCTAGTTGATCTTATCAACCTCTTGATAGCATGCTTCCTAAATTTTCTTGCGAAATGAGTACAATAACTAAGGACTTTACATTTAGCCTCACAACTCAGATGCATTGTTATTATCCCTGCTTTTAGACAATGAGCGATTGCTTAGAGAGGGGCCGAAACTTGTGACTTCGGCTTTTTAAAATCATGGCGATAGGTCATGAAGGCAGTAAGAATGTAAAAAGTGGTGCAGTGATGATAGAGGAAAGAAAGCTCCACGTAATACAGATTTGCTCATAAATTTAGATTTTATAGATTTACACCTACAGCTATAAAACGCCTTTACTGTTGAAATTCCTAAAGAAAAAAACTATATTGCAAATGGGGAACTACCAGCGTTTACAGACCTGAAGGTCTTCTGGAAACCAGCAGGTGACCTGGATGGGAATTCCAGGGAGGGGTCGGGAGGCCCTCCGCTGGCCAGGAGATCCCCAGCCACTTTGCGCCTCTGTCAAGCACCTAAACCCTTTTTTCTTCTGAAATACATTCTTTAAACTTTTCAATAAATGACACCTTTTCTTTTGTTTTACAGTGGAATAGTCTATGAACCCCTTAGACTGACACGCAGCTCTAGAAAGGACACTGAGGTGTGGGACTCGGTTTTCTCCTCAGTGCCCAGCACTTCACAAGGAGCTGCCCTGGTCCAGCCTTCGAACTTGGTAAACAAGGTCACCCTTGGGCAGAGCAGAGCAGAGTGAGCAGGAAGTAGTTCTGTCAACCAGAAGGTTAAGTAGGAGAATTTCCAACAGCCAGCAGTGTAGCTTCAGCCAATGAGGTGCTTGTTCACATTTTTAAAGGAAATTAGCTTTTAACTAGTAAAATAAAAGGAAATTGTCCTTTGAATATATCGTCATGCTTGTTAAAATGTCAAATTAAGGGAAGCGATCAACAGATATTTCTCATTGTTTCATTGCACATTTTAATGTGAAAAATAATTTTAAGAAAATCGTGATTTTATATTTCAATATGTATTACACACTTACATATCATTTCCTCGTTTTGCAGGTAACATCATTTTGCAAACGAGGAAATTTGTTCACTGTCTAGTGGAGCCCACTCAGCTAACAGTGCAATAGCTGAGGTGACAGAGGGCCCGGACTTACTGAAAGATGCACAGTTAACAATGTGAGAACCTGAGCTCAAGTGACTAATTCCTTGACCCGTGCACTTTCACTATAATTTGCTGCAATTTCCCAATCATTCCTTGTACACTGAGATTCTCAAGCAGAACCATTGATTCTGTACGTTAGATGCTTTTAAAGATTATTATTTGAATGTGTTCTTTGTGTGTGTTTTCACCTCTTGCACGCCTGTTGCTGCACAGTGAGGACCTGCCACGTCTCACTGGGACCCTGTCTCCATGCAGCTTTGCCACTTCAGCATGTGTGTGCACGTCGGGGCTGCATGCACGTCGGGGGTGTGCTCTGGCTCCTCGATCTCTGCCAGTCACAACCTCAGCAAACTTCATGAGGTTTATGTTTTGTTTTACAGCGTACGTTTTCTGGGAATTTAGGTGTTTTTAATCAGTAACCATGCTTTCTTGTGTAAAGTTTGCTTTTTAACTTGCCTTTTCCACTTTTTCCCTCCTAGTAATGCTTTCCTGTCATTAGCATCCCTTTAGCTAAAACTATTCGTTATCTTAAAAAATGTAACTATGTTGTATTTACTTGCACATGATTTGCATACACCTGTTCTCTGTTACTTAGGATGGCATTAAAATCTGTTTTTTCCTTGAGCTACTTGTTTTACTGTCAAATACTACTAATACCATTAATAATAACAACTGTAAACATTTATTGAGCTCTTGCTGGGGCTGAAATTCTGTAGCACTTCTCTTTGCACAGTAAGACTTGTGTGGGGTTACCACGTGTGCCGTCCTCCGTGTGAATGGGCCATGGTGGTCTTTGGCTCCCGGCGCTGCCCACAGTAGACGTCAGTGAGCACTCTCGTGTGACTGGTCTTTGAGCGTGGTCTGCAGGGCCTCTCTGCAAGGCTGTGCAAATGAGCAGCCCGACCCCAGTCAGGGAATCGTGAATTGCTTACCCCTAGCGATACTCCCAGGGATAACCCCTAAGGTACCTGTCTTCTCTGGGCTTCTCAAGGCAGCCTAGTCTTTCTCCCTCCCAACTATCCGTTTCTGAGTCACCCCTGCTAATGAGAGTCCCGGTGCAGACAGACTGCTTTCTCCTGCCTCCACAGGAGAGGCCCAGATCTGCCCTGGAGAAACAGGCTCTGCCACCCAAACTTGTTCTCTGCTGGAAGGGCTCTGCAGTGCTGGCATGAGGCACTGAAATAAACTTTGGCTGAGTGTGGATCCATGGTCTTCCTTTACTGCTCCTTAGCATCCCCCCAGAGTGACCCGGCCAGCACTGCAGGATGAAACCTTACAGGCGTGTCCAGGCTGCAGCCCACGGCCCAGAGTGGGTATGAGTGAGGCCCAACACAAAATCATCAATGTACTTAAGACATTACGAGACTTTTTTGTGATTACATGTTGCAATGTATTTAATGTGTCACCCAAGGCAACTCTTCCCATGTGGCCCCTGCAGGGTAGGAGAGCCCTGCATTTTCTCTTCCCCCTTCGCTGTCACAGCGGCCATTGCACCTCCAGGTCTAGGCACACACTTCCTACTTCCCTTGGCCCAGCCGAGGCAGGTGCTCCTTTCAGAATGTCAGTATTGGGAAACAGCGAAAGAGAAATCGGGGTGGACATTGTCAGTCTGAGCCCCCCTGTGCAGGTTGCTGATCCTGCTGTGGGGTGCTGGCTCCCAGAATCTCTCGTCCTCCCTTTTCTACATTCTCTCCACAGTCCCCACAAGGCTGCCGTTTTTCACCGGAGTTTTGCCAGGTCTTGACTTTGAGCTTCTGGCCTGCCTCCAGCTGCCGGTCTGAATCACCGTGCGAAACCAGAAACGTGTTGTAGGCCTTACTTTACCAGCTGGTTGACTTCCGGCTCTGCTTTCCAATTTAATCCTACCTCCCTCTGTGCAGTTTTTGAAAAATGGGAAAAATTAAATAGTGTTCATGTGATTAGGAGAACTGACTCATTAAAGAAAGTTTGTAAAAAAAAAAAAAAGTTTGTAAAGTAGTGATATTGTGAGTTGAATAGTCACTGTTCTATGTAGGCAGGTATAGATATCTTCCTCCTAAAAAGTATCTTCTCTGATGAAATACAGTGTAGTCTCTCACAAGATGGTTAAAGCTCTAGAGAAACCTCTTCCCATGAAGCTGTACTGTTTGCCTGTTGGTGTTGCTCAGTTATTCATTGTCCTTCACTCCTAAGTATCTTGCCTACAAGGGAAGGAATCACCCAAAGTCACGGCACTGATAGTTAGGATAGAAAATGTTCTAAGAATTCTGAGTCCATGGGGTGAAAACAGATTGGTAAGGCCTTCGCCATGTTTCAACACCAAAACGCTTTTGTCCACGTTGTCCTCCATGAATGTCTGAGACTTGCTAAATGCAGGGCCTTATTCTAAGATCTTTTCCTTAGTGTGGAAAGTAAGCCGAAGGATACATGTCTTCCTTTCCCAAGTGATCTTTTAAAATGAATGCTGGTGCAGATAGACGGCCATAGACAGGTGTACGTAGGTAGGGCACAGTTTCCCAGGATATTGACCCGGCCCAGGTAGGACAGCCGAATGGGAAAAAATGTGTTCTACCATAATGTGTTCATTATTACTCTAATGTGGATTTATGAAGAGGATGAGATAAAGAAGGGTATTGAAAGAATAACTATGAGGTAGATAAAGTCAGTCAATCCACTTGGGAGTAAAGGAAGGAGGGAAAGGGAAGTAATACTGGATTTGCCAAAAAGTTCATTTAGTTTTTTCTGTAAGATGGCTCTAGTAGCACTTGGTTGTCCTCAACTTCATTGGAAACAATTTTGTTAGGTTGTAGTGTGACAGCTGTCATTTCAGGATATATTTAAAAAAACTTATCAAAATTGGTGAATTTTTGTGTAGCCATTTTAATATTGAAAATGAAAGAAAATGCAATATTTTCGGCATATCGTGCTTTATTATTTCAAGAAGGAAAAAAATGCAACTGAAATGCAAAACAGGATTTGTGCAGTGCATGGAGGAGGTCTATGACTGATCGAATGTGTCAGAAGTGGTTTGGGAAGTTTTTTTGTACTATTGACATTTTGGCCAAATAATTCTTTGCTGAGGGGCTGCCTTATGCATTCGAAAATGTTTAGCAGCACCGCTGGCCTCTCCCCACTAGAGACCAATAGCGGGAGACAGCCAAGTACTCAAAATATCCAAATCAATGTTATTGGTGAAAATGAAAACTGTGTGTTTTATTTTACAGAAAAAACTAAATGGACTTTGGCCAACCCAATATGTCAGAGAAACTGACGGTGGGCGATGTCCTTGTTTTGGGTCCCAGGCTGTGCTGTGCCTGGAAAGTACTCTGACGGGGCCCCTGTCCCAGCTTCGTGGTGCTTGTTTGCGGCACTCGCCCCCGACCCCTGTCCTGGAACTGAGTATGTGTGGTCTTGCCCGCAGCTTCCGTGGGACTAAATGAAGAACAGAAAGGATTCCAGAAAGTGGCCTTCGACTTCGCAGCCCGGGAGATGGCTCCTCACATGGCATTGTGGGACCAGAAGGTAGACGTTCTTCCGCGGCTGGACGTGCCCACAAATGCCTGTCTGCGTCTCCTTGTAATCCTGTCTGTTCACTGCTTGTTCTCCGCTTCCAAATGAGAGTGCTGGTAATGAAGCGACTCCTTTTGCAGAAGGCACTCTCGTCATCCTGAAAATACCGCTTTTGTTTTTATTTTATTGTACAAGGATTTGGCGCTCTTCTGTAACCAAGGCAGTTGTTTTGGTAATGAGAAGAAAACCAGTCCTTATAGAAAGCATTTAACTGGTACCACTGTGCGCACGACAGTCAGGCATATTAAGTTAAGAGAGTCCCTGTGCTCCCAAATGCAGACTCATCCCTCCCTGCTCCCGCTGAAGAAAAGCCCGTCTGTGAATCACCCACTGATGCCTCCGCTCCCTCTCGTGCGCAGGAGCTGTTCCCCGTGGACACGATGCGGAAGGCCGCCCAGCTGGGCTTCGGTGGGGTGTACGTGCGGACGGATGTAGGTGGGTCGGGACTGTCACGGCTTGATTCCTCTGTCATCTTCGAGGCCTTGGCCACGGGCTGCACCAGCACCACCGCCTACATGACCATCCACAAGTGAGTGCCAGGCCTGGAAAGCACAGCGCAGGGCTCACTGGGTTGCCTAGGAAATTTCAGGTAAATAGGAAAAAGACGTACCTTTTCACGTTGGTTGCCTTTGAAGAACCAGACTGGTAAAAGTTCCTTCCAGGTCTGCTGCTGCCTGTTGGACTTGCATCTGTCATCGTGTATGTGGCTTAGCGAGTCAGGCCTGCCTGCCTTCGCCCAAACCTCCCCCAAACCCCAGACCGAATGGCCCCAAACAGACTTCTCCTGTACAGTGGTCAGGGCCCTGTTTTCCTTTTCCTCTACCCAAAGAGGAATCCTGCAGAAATTTGGCAAAGTACATAAAACTCTTAGAATTTTAGGGAGCTCTGTTAGGGAGCTAACGAAGTAGAATGAGTGTCCAGGTGAGAAACACCTTGGCCCAGGTTGTCTCTGGGTGGTGTGCATTCTGGGATGTGTTACAATCCAGGCCTTCCCTTCGAAGTGGAACCGTCTCCATTGTGACTCTTCCCTTCCCACTCGCTCTTCTGCTTCTGTCTGCCTCTCTGCCTTTGTTCTCCACCCCTCCCCTCCCTCTCAAATGTCCTTTCCACCGTTTCCTCTGTGAGTGCCTTTCGCGCTTGCTGTGCCTCTCAGCATGTGTGTCTGGATGATCGACACCTTTGGAAACGAGGAGCAGAGGCACAGATTTTGCCCGCCACTCTGCACCATGGAAAAGTTCGCGTCCTACTGCCTCACTGAGCCAGGTGGGTTTGCCGTGCTGCAGGTGAGGCGTTACTCAAGAGAAGCCCCTGAGCACTCCTTAGCCAGTTGGTGCACACCACCATTGTTTGCCAGGAGGTTTGGCTGGAGAGGAACAGTTTCTCATGACTTGATGTTGCAAAACTAAGAAGCCTCTAGGGCAAAGTTTCTTCAGGCTCACTGCAGGGCAGTGTGATGAAAATGGA
Organism: Micronycteris hirsuta; assembly: GCA_004026765.1. Classification (NCBI taxonomy): domain Eukaryota; kingdom Metazoa; phylum Chordata; class Mammalia; order Chiroptera; family Phyllostomidae; genus Micronycteris; species Micronycteris hirsuta. The sequence continues at coordinate 30,045 of PVJI01012131.1, read as the reverse complement.
AAATGGTCTGACTGCTGTATGCAATTTTTACCAAGTACGGAGAGTTCCTTTGGCAGTCTCGATTTTGAAATATCAAACTCTGAGCTGTGTCTGTCATAAGGGAAGGTTTCCTAGGGATGGAACCATGCTGGAGCTCCCTTAACTCCGCCGACTTGCTCCCCCACCGTCTCTGCTGTCTCTCTGATCCCTGCCGTAGGAAGTGGGAGCGATGCTGCCTCCCTTCTGACCTCGGCGAAGCGACAAGGAGATCACTACATCCTCAATGGCTCCAAGGTACCAGTGTGCTCTCCCGGAACAGCTGGGAGCATGTCTCCATCTTCTCGCTCACATTGCCTGCACCCTTGCTCTCTGCGAGTTAATATTCCCGCAGGGTTTTTACATGCTGGGGAGAGAACCTGTGACTCGCTTCCCTTTATCGCCTGCGCCATGTCTCTCTCTTCTGGTCTGGCTCCGGGGAATTTCATTCATTTTGGTTTCTCCTTTCCATGGTCTCCTCCGCTGGGTCCTCTATTGCCTAGTCAGTGCAGTTTCTTTTCAGCCCTCCTCAGTAGCTCTGTGCTGTTGTGCCACTTAGTGTCCCGCTGTCCTGTTCCCCCAGATGAGCAGCAGGGGTCCTCCCTGACCCCTGTGCACCCCCCCCCAGGCCTTCATCAGTGGCGGAGGCGAGTCCGACGTCTATGTGGTCATGTGCCGCACAGGAGGGCCGGGCCCCAAAGGCATCTCATGCGTCGTCGTGGAGAAGGGGACCCCTGGCCTCAGCTTCGGCAAGAAGGAGAAGAAGGTGAGTGGCTGCTGACAGGAAGCAGTTCCAGTTCTGGTGCTGCCCCCGCCAGACCAAGCTCGGCTCTGTTTCTGGAGACAGGCTCACAGGCTTTCTGACTTGCCTCGGAGGCGGTTGCTTCTCGTAGGATTTTGACAGGAACGTATGAAATATAGTTGGGCCTTGTTAACAACCAATGACTCTCTCTAAATGACAGAAAAAACTTAAAGTGACATAGTTACAGATCTGATTGTGATGCAGTTGACAAAAGAATTTGCTTTCCTATAATAACCTTTTAAGATAACAATTAGAATTACAAATGAAAGTATACCAGAACTTTGTAGACTCTTAGAGATTTTTATATAATCTCTGGAACATTTATTTTATTATTAAAAGTACATGTATACAAATAAAACGTATAATGGTTATTATTTTTTTAATTTGACAAAGCTTCCCATGTACTTTATGTATTTCAAAAAGGCCTACTCAGTTTTAAATTTCTTCATAAGGAGAGAGAACCAATCCTTGCGGTATTCCATGGCCCATGGGTCTGACTCAGAGCCGTTTCTAGCTCAGAAAAGTCTTAAAATGTAAACTCCAGGAAGCTTGTCAAACACACTTGACTAAATGATTATATGTTATTATGAAACAGTATTAAATTATTTATTTACTCAAAGTGACAATAGAAGGCCCCGACCTGTGTGACTCAGTAGAGTGGGTATCATCCCACACACCGAAAGATAGCCGGTTCGATTCCCGGTCAGGACACATGCCTGGTCTGCAGGCCAGGTCCCTGGCTGGGGGCGCGATGGGGGCAGCCAACTGATGTCACCTTCTCACATCGATGTGTCTCTCCCTGCCTGTCTCCCTCCCTTCCCCTCTCTAAAACTATATAAATAATTTTTTTTCAAAAAAGTAACAACAAAAGTTTTCAAACCCAAACACAGGTTAGCAAAATTATAGTTCTTAGAATTAAAAAGATGGGTTTTTAAATAATTAAGTACCTGATTAATATAATATGACATAACTAATTTAAAAATACATAGAATCTTTGCTTTCTAGACAGATACAGGAAAAACTTTTTTCCCTTTTAACAGACTGAATAAGAACCAAACATTTTGTATTGGTTTACTTTTGATATTTAGATTAATTTACCTAATTTAATTCATTATTCAGCTTACCTATTTTATTTCCTATTAAGATTTCTATTTATAAGCCTTCTTACCCACTCAGAAATAACCAGCTTTAGAGCAATTTATTTTTTTCCTTAACAAATATTGTTATACTTTGTTTTATTATGAAACATACAATTTCTTTCTAACTTAATTAGAATTCTTAACTGTTAGAAACCTTAATTTTTTTTTGTGAGAACTAAAAGTAAGTAATTTACATTGCTTAGAGTGATACTTTTATGAACACATTCCATAACTTTTAGAAGCACTTGTTTTTATTTGCAAACACACTCGCATTTTCAAAAGACGCACTTCAAATAAAGCCCAAGATATATTCATTAACCAATCTAAACCTATAGCTTCTTTGCAATAAGAAGCCAAAAGTAGGCAAACTTAGATCGATTAATATTTCAGTGTTGTTATTTCAAAATATCCAGATATTCAATAATTTTCACCATTTAACATAGCGAAACTCTGAAGTTTGAAGTTACCACAGACTTTGGAAAACTATGTTTAGAGATATATATAATTATTATAGAAAAGCTTCATCTAAAACCTTTCATTTTACATATACCTATTCTGTTTTTATTTTATTTTTTAAACTATTGTTTATGCTGTGCAGCTGTGTCAGTGTCCCCTCTTCGCCCCTCTCCGCCCAGCCCCCCACTTTCTCAGGCCACCCCTACACCATTGTCGGTGTCCACGGGTCATGCATATATATTTTTTGGCTAATCCCTTCACCTTCTTTTCTTTCCCCAGCAGAGGGTAGCAAGCAACCAGTGCCGAGAGAGAGAGCAAGGGATAGTCCCTGAGTGAATTCTCTTGGCAACTGGTAGGGACCCCCAAGGTCTGTGTCAGGGTCAGCCAGCCACAGGCAACCCAGGGAACCCCCTCCAAAGTCCAAGGACTGACTGCCGGCTCTCGTTTGCTCCTGGCTGGCTGACCAAATCTGAAACCGGGATAGACGACCCCGCTGGCCCAACCGCCTGTGGCCACGCATGCCAGATTCATGAGACGGGTGCTGATGAGGAGGAAAAGCGGTTTTATTTCAGGTGCCGGCAACCTGAGAAGGTGGCAGAGCTTGAAAGAGAAAAGATTGCTGCTGGCTCACGTGACTGGGAGACCTCAGGAGGCGTCATTTAACCAGACTGACAGAGGTTGGGACTAGGCCGCATTTCTGGGAGAGGGAGCAGGATAAACAAAGTACGGGTTAAAAAGCCCAGTAGCTCAGTGTGTAAACCAGCGTGCCTGGGGTGGAGAATACCTGCAGGTGACCTCCAGAAGAGAAGCCTGGGAAGGGAGGGCTGGGCCACGTTTTAGAAGACCTTCACTGAAGGGCTGAGGAATGAAGTTTATCTTCCTAACAAAATGGAGCTATTACACGTTTTTCTATAAGGAAGTGGCAGTGATGTGAAGGCAGAGTGTTTTCAGAGAGCCAAGGAACTGGGAGATTTTCTATAGTGTCGTTTTTAAAATCTGCATCACCAAACCTCAGAGTTCTCTGAAGCCTTGGGAAGAGGAGGTGAAGGGGTGAGTGGTAAGAGCCCTGTTCTATTTATATAGGAAGCATTGCGATAAGATTGTATTTTAAGAAAGTAGCTCTGCTGGCTTTCTACTGCAACTCCCTTACATAAGGGAAGACCAAGGCCACAAAAAAGCCCAGTGACTTGGTGAACAATGAAGAATACAGCTGGTTGGTTGCATGACGTGGACTATATCTTAAGTATTCAAACTTTTCTCTGGGACTGGTGACTGACATTCAAGGATGTTCTGGTAAATCGGCTATCTGGGAAAACCAACCCCCCTGCCCAAAACCCTCCTAGTTTGCCAGTTTCTGTGATGTAATGCTCCCACCGTGGCTGATGTCAGGCCACCAATGTCACTGAAAGCCAAGCTAGGAAAAGGCGTGCTGGTCTCTCTGGGGCTGGTGCCGGCACGTCACCTCGTCACTGCGGCTCCTGCAGAACTGGGTGTGGCCAGCACAGTGCGGGCTATTTATAGCCCCCTAGAGGAACTCCAGGCTTGGGAGAGGAGAAGTGTGGCTGCTGTTCACGATGCTCATGTCCTCACATAAGGACAAACAGTCCAAATGATTCTTCCATAGATCTGACAGGAATGATCATTCTTATCTTATCCAAGGCATTGTACACACATAGCGGTGCCAGAAATGCTGACAGCCCCTCCCCAGCCCTAAAAGAAATTCTGAGAAACATCTGTGAGTAGATCAATCCAGTAGCGGGGACATTAGAATAGATGCTTTTAATATGTTAAAAATGGTTAGCTGAGCCCTGGCTGGTGTAGCTCTGTAGATTGAGCGCGGGCTGGGAACCAAAGGGTCGCCGGTTCGATTCCCAGTCAGGGCACAGGCCTGGGTTGCAGGCCAGGTCCCCAGTGGGGACCACGTGGGAGGCAACCACACATTGATGTTTCTCTCCCTCTCTTTCTCCCTCCTTTCCCTTCTGTCTAAAAAAATAAATAAAATATTTTTTTAAACGGTTAGCTGAAAAATATCTGTCAAATATTTAAATCCGAATTTTCCTTGTTCCTCCTTTTAAGTCCTCAAGGGTCTGATCTCAGGGACATGGAGCCCGCGCTGCCCAGGCTTTGGTCCGAATGGTGAATGCCTGCGCAGCCACACGCTCCCTGACTTTTGCCAGGTGGGGTGGAACTCCCAGCCGACCCGCGCTGTCATCCTGGAAGACTGCGCTGTCCCTGTGGCCAACAGGGTTGGGGACGAGGGCCAGGGCTTCCTCATCGCCATGAAAGGGCTGAACGGCGGGAGGATCAGTGTTGGTGAGGACACGAAGCGGAGGGCGGGGCAGGGGGTGGGGGCAGCGCCAGGGCGGGCAGTATGTCCTCCCGGCTCCGAGGCAGCGTCGGCTCCCTTCTTTCCAGCTTCTTGTTCTCTCGGGGCTGCTCACGCCTCCGTCGTCCTAACCCGAGACTACCTCAACGTCCGGAAGCAGTTTGGAGAGCCTCTGGCCAGTAACCAGGTAACTGCCCCGGCGTCTCTGCTTTGCTTCCCAGTCTTCGCAGGTGACCTGCCTTGGGGCCCACACTCTCCAGGAGGGTGGGATTCTGCCCCCATCTGAGCCAGAATGGGAGCTCTCTGTCCAGCAATAATTCTCCCCAGAGGGAATAATATACTGCAGGGCTCGTGAAGTGGCCTTGGAACTTGCAGGCGGTGCCTTTTCTCTGTAGAAGAGGCAGAAGGCTTTGAGGCTTCGAGTCTCGGGGAAGGTTCCTTGCAGAGCGGGCTTCCAGAGGGCCCCAGATCGCGTGCTGCTCACAGTCCGTCTGTCTTGTCTGGCTCTCCCCCCTGTTGCCGCAGTACCTGCAGTTCAAACTGGCTGACATGGCGACCAGGCTGGTGGCCTCACGGCTGATGATCCGCAGTGCCGCAGTGGCCCTGCAGGAGGAACGGGAAGACGCAGTGGCCCTGTGCTCCATGGCCAAGCTCTTCGCCACAGATGAATGCTTTGCTGTAAGTGACAGTGCGTGCTCTCTGGCTCTCCTGGGTGAACGGGGAGCACTGAATGGGGAGTCCAGGTGTGTTGAGAGGCTAAAGTCAACTCCTGGGATGCTTCAGGGATCGCCTTGGGGGCTTAAGGAAACCGGGTCACTCTTGAGGGGCCTGCAGGGGAGCTCTCATAGCTGGCTTTTTACCTGTCCCTTGCCACTGCGTACTTCATTCTGTCAGTGTCGTTTGGCTGTGGTCTGGATGGGATCTGCCTTTGGAAGAAGGTTCAGAGTAGCACAGTGCCTCTTGCCCAGATGTGCCGTGTTTGCAGCGTCAGGGGCAAAGCCATTTCCATGTGGAGGCTGCGCTGCCACCAGATGGCACCTGAGCGTCATAGAGTCCCAGCGTGGTGGTTGCAGGCCACTCCCCCTGTGAGCCAGAGAGAGGGGTCTCTGCTTCGCCTGTCAGTCGGGGAATTCCTCTTGTTGTCTCCGGCCACAGGGAACATGGAGCCCCTTTTTGGCTCCGCTGGTTGTCTGTAGGTTCTTTCTCATACTAGTTCACAGCAGGCTGCCAGGTCGGGGGCAGGGTCGGGGGAGAGACAAGCTGATGTTCCAGTCTTCCCGACGTTCAGGATGCCTCATCCCCGCCTCCCTGCAGATCTGCAACCAGGCCTTACAGATGCACGGGGGCTACGGCTACCTGAAGGACTACGCCGTCCAGCAGTACGTGCGGGACTCCAGGGTCCACCAGATCCTGGAAGGTAAGCATTTCCCAAGGCTCTTCTCTTCCTTTTGGGACCGTTGCAGCATATACAGCCTCGGGGCTGGTCTCAGCATCTGTCCCACCAGGCCCTGTACATCAGGCCTCCTCCCTCCTCCCGACCCTGCTCCGGAAAGGCCTGCTGCTGCCGTGCCAGGAGCACTGGCCATGGGTCAGGGGGCTCCGCTTGGTCATGTGGGTGGGCTATCGACTCACTTCCCTTCTCATCTTTTTCTTTGTTAATTTTAGAGAAGGTGGAAACTGAGATACTACATGAAAAACATTTTGAAAACTCTGGCAGTGACTATTCTTTACTGTTATAAAGTGACCACTTGGTCCTCTGGAATCCCAAACCTTCTGCACAGTAATTCACAGGGCGAGTGTGAGCCAATTGGATCACCATGGCCTTTACAAACTGATTGCCAGCCAGCCGGTCTACAACACAGGTGGCAAACACAACACAGGGCCCACAGGCTGAATCCGGCCCTCGCTCCTAGTTAAGGAGCAGTTACATGTACACAGTCCTAAAGTTACGTTCGGCCCTTTGAAGGCAACCACGAGGCTGATGCGGCCCCCGGTGAAAATGAGTTTGACACCCCTGCTCTAAAAGATATCTTGTCAATTTTGCGACTGGATTTCTCAGTAAAATCAATCCTAGTATGTGGGTATCTCCTTGGTAAATCACAGACTTTTGGGAGGAGAAGTGTGCAAGCTACTGGAGTCACACTCAGAGCGCGGCCTTCTCCACTCTCCACGCCACTGCATGCGTCTTGAAGTTCCATCCCTGTGTTCCTGCCACTGCAGGCAGCTGGCACTCGGACACTGTAGGGAAAGCAGGGGTGGCTAAGCCTCGTCTCCGACTCCCGTGAAATAGTGCAGGGCTGCTTTCCTGGGCCACAGCAGAAGCCTCTGAGTACTGCCATGCCTGCTGCTCGCAAAGCACCTTCTCAAACCTGGGCACGCGTGCGAATCACCACATCACCTGGGGAGCTTGTGAGGACAGATTGCTGCGTCCCACCCCCGAGTGTGCGACTCAGTGGGTCTCGGGTGGCCTGAGAATGTGCATCTGTAGGAAGTTTTCGGGTGAGACCACTGCTGCTTGTGTGAGACCCACACACTGAGACCCACGCTCCGGTGTGGTATTCGAATCACAGGCTCCTCAGGGTCGGCCTCTGCCTCCTATGTGCCTCCTCCTGGAGTGTGGTCAGGAGCTCGGTTGCTGGTGCTGTGATTCCCGTATTTTGCCATATGTAATGTGCACTCTTTTGCCCAAGTTTTTGAGAGAAAAATAAGGATGTGCATTTTACATGGGTAGTGGTAACTCCTTACCTATATAAATGTTTTTAATTCTTTTATTTATGCTTATGCTTGAAAAGCGTAACTCAAGAAAGCAATAATGATATCCATGTGCAAAAGAATGCCCTGGAATGCAAGTATGTAAATATAAATAAATAAAAAATCAAAATAAAAAATTACAGCGAAAGATTTTTTTCCCCAGAAAGTTTGGGCCAGAAATGTGGGTGTGCATTATACACAGCAAAATACGGTAAATTAGCCTTTCTCCTCTACGACTCCTACAGTTAACTTTTTCACCCACTATTTTGAGTGTGGGAGACTTTGCCTTCATCATGAGCCTGCCTTCCAATCCTTTAGAATCACTGGAAAAGGCAGGCACATTTTCCAGGCCACACCTTCGTCCTCTCCTAGAGACACGTGGGCCCTGATCTTCGTCACTGTGTTGTGTCGCAGACTTTGTTATCAGATGAGTCTGAAACTTCAGATTCGATGTTTTTGAAATGTGTGGTCATTTATCCTCATGGGGCTTCATGTTTCTCTTTGCATTCGAGGACACTAAAAATGAAACGTATGTTCGACCCCCTTTCAGGGGAAAGATTTAAAATTGAGTGTTCTGATTACCAAAGAAATTGGTGTATTATTGTTGAAAACTTATAAAATATAAGGAAAGTAAAAAAAATCACTTATGTTTCCACATCTAGAATTAGTACTTTGGACTCCTTTTATATTTAAGTACAAAATTGTCTCCTTTGGTCTTTTTCTATGCTTTTATAGGTTCATTTTTTTAAAAAATAGAATTATACACTATATACACCATTTCTTCTTCCTCCTTTCCCTCCTCCCCCTCCTCTCCCTCCTCCCCCTCCTCCATATAAGCATTTTTACCATCAGGAGAGGTTTTTTAAAAGTAACTTTATTCACTTTCTGATGCTTTTCTGTAGCTCAGAGAGAAACCTGTGGTAATGTGGTCCCTGCAGGGGTAAAGGCAACCACTGCCCCTCGCGCCCACAGCTGCCCTGAGATCGGCCTGCAGCCCCTGGTCAGGGCTTTGTCGGTGGCAGACTCGCTGCTGCTGACTCCTCCCTTCTCGCCCGCCCCCCAGGCAGCAACGAAGTGATGCGGATGCTGATCTCGCGCAGCCTGCTCCAGCAGTAGCGCCCAGACTCACTCTTCCGTGTGATGTTTCATGTGCAACTAGACTTGGCCTCGAGCAGCTCCCTGTGGACGGTCCTGTGGCAAACGAGTCTTGGATTAGATGGAAGGTGTCTGCTGGGTGGACCCTTCACTGTGTGTTGGCAGCGGGCGGCATCTCCAGAGAGCTGGAGGAACCGCCTTGATTGGGGGCGTCCCCAAAAGACACACCACCTTGTTTTCCTGATGCACACCGGCGACCGGGGCCGACACAGCGCCAAACCACAGGCCTCTCTTGGATCCGCATCTTCTCGATTTGTCGGCACTTGGCTGGATCACTGGATCCTCTTCCAGGGATCTGGGTACTTCGGGGAGGGTTTTTCCTGTTTATAAAGCAAAGGCATGGGAAAGGAAAAATGGAGAGAAAACGGCCTCCTCTCTCTTCCTGTCCTCTGCACCTCAGCTAAAGGTGCAGAAGGGCTCTGTGGGTGCACACCTCTGAAAGTCAGTCACGATAAAACGAGTGTTAGGAAAACTTTGTTCCCAAGCTGTGATCTAAGGGGTGTCTGGAGTCTGGCTACCTGGCTATCATGGACTGAGGTCACTTGGGACTTTGAAGATTTGTTGTTGCTTTCTTTTTCAAGAAGCATGTGGTCTAGGAATGGTATTCAAAGTTTCTATAACCCTTTCTAATAAATACTTCGAGTATATTTTTTCCTATATATGTTTCTGTTTTCTTTTTTGAAGTTGCATCTCATTTTAAATATTTGTAATTACTGCATTGATAAATAAAACCTACCCCTTTCTGTACCGTCTTGAGTTCTGCTAAACTTGGTTTTTATTTTATTTCTGTAACTAAGCCTTTACCACTATATTTAAAATTTTTATCATTTAATTAAATATTTAACTAGATTTTGGAATAATAATAATAAGTCTCTCCTTGACCTAATTGGCTTGAAAAAATAAGCCCCTTAAATTACTAATAGCTTTGCAAACTAAGCATTGTTTATGATTTATGAAAGTTGATTTAAAGTAATATTCAAAAATGGAGAATTGTCAGAGAACCCTGTTATAAATGATCACTACATCACTCTATGCCCTCATCCCTATCGAAAAAAATATCCAAGGCACTTGTTAATTATAGGTCAGTCTTTAGAGAGACCAAAATATACATCTTTAGCTATGACAAGTATTTTCTTTTTTGCATGCATAGTTTCTGAAAGGAACTGTGCCTGGCATTGCGTAATTTTCTGCCTTTAAAGGCCTTATTTAGTAGTTGAGTGTAAGGAAATGATGGCTCTACAGAAGAGACACCTGATGCTGCAGTCAGCGTCAGGTGAGGGCCCGCTCCAGGGTGACAGCCGGCTGCCTTCTTGCTGTGTCTGCAGACTGGAAACAGTATCTTTTCCATGTCTCTTCCTAGAAGGGCACTAGTCTCGTTCATCAGGAGTCTACCCTCACAACCTAATACCTCCCAAGGGCTCCATTTCCAAATATTATCTCACTGGGGACCAGGGCTTTCAACATAGGAGGTTTAGGAGGACACAGACATTCACTGCATAGCAAATTACAAAGCAGACTTTTTGTTTTGGATGTATTTCCATCAGTGTGTACATCACAATGTAATGCAGTGTTTTAACCTATCGGGCTCATGGGAGGCAGCTATGTTTTATTCCTTTGTGCTTTCCCACTGTACAAAAAAGTTCATGGTATATAGTAAGCAATCAAAAATGTATTAGACTGGCCCTGGCTGGGTAGCTCAGTTGGCTAGGGTGTCATCCCGATATGCCAAGGTGGCACATTCAGTCCCTGGTCAGGGCACATACAAGCAACCGGTGAATGAATGCATAAACAAGTGAGACAACAAATCAAAGTTTCTCTCTTTCTCTCTCAAAAAAAGATCAGTAAAAAAATATATTAGACCAACAGAACTAACTTACTAGGGAAAAAAATTTCTGAAGAAATTAAGGGGGTTACCTAAAGTAATCCAATTAGAATTAAGAAGTCAATGTTAGAAATTCGGGCTTCTGACTACTCTGAGTTCAGTAGAATTTCCTTTTATCTATTTTTTTCTTGGGCACCCTTTATTACTTTGACAGTTCAAATGACTGTCCAATATGGCATTTCTTATATCTTTATCAGATTTACCAAGTACTTTGTGTTCTTGTGACTTTCTTTTTTTAAATACTTTTTTCTTTCTTTAAACTGTCCTATTAAATTTCAAAGAGAACTGCTTTCAAAGCTTCATTTACTTCGGTACATTAGAGAACCTTGACCAAATCTTGTAACAATATAGTACCTGAGTTAACCATCTGTAGAAATCTATCGATTTAGTGTTATTTAATTGAGTTTTCAAAGTTTTGCTAATTCTCTCATAAGACAGTGTCAGATTCCTTTGTGAGTATCAACCTTGTCCTGAACTTCGCGTGGATGGCTTGATTGCTTTTACTGCACAGAAAATAGAAGACTTTCTTTCCTCTTGGTCAGTGTTTGTAGTGCTGTGAAGTCAGAATTGTTGGAGCTGAGAGAGGCCTACCTGATGCTAAGAACACACAACCCCACCCTGTCCACCAGCATCCCCGGGACTGTCACACCTGGTTCTCGCTCTGAAAATGGCCTTGCTCACTGTCTCGCTGCTCCTGTGGCTCCCATGGAACGGTTGCCCCGTGTCTTCTCAGTTGGTGACTGTTTGGACTTAAAGTCAAAGTCCACTTGTACTTGTTGGCCACTGTGACTTCTGCCCCCTCCCCGCGCTCTGCTCCTTCCCTCAGAAGAGCTCTCCAGAGCCCGTGCTCACTCAAAGGGCGCCTGCCTGGACTCCCAGGCTCCTTAGTGAGGGGCAAAGTTCAGCATGCCTCCCTCTCTCGCCAGGACGGAGTTGACGCTGAAAGGTAGGACATTACACACGTGTTTTTTCCTGTGTTCTGTTCTCCTCAGTTCCACGCTCAAGGAAAAGGAACTCACTCTCCTTGAGGCGTCCAGTTCACATGGAACGATGTTTTGCATCACGGGTAGCATTGTCCAAGGTAGAGTTCAGAGGTGTGGAAATCGACAGAAATGCAATGTTCTGAAGGCGTATTCCGGAAGGCCCCCTGGCTGCTGGGAACGAGGCTGTTCTCTCTGCGGGTCCCAGAGGCCCCCGGCAGTTTCCTGCCTTCAGACCATGTGTGCATGTGAGCCACCCTGGAAGCCACCATGCAGGGTCAGGTATCATTGTCCTGAGCACCGTTGGGTGCTGACACAGAGCGGGGACGTGTGTGCAAACCGGCACGCCCGCATCTCCGGTGGCAGCGGGCTCCCTGGTGGCTCCTGGGCTGCACGCTAGCCTCACCAAAGGTCTGACCATCCACAAGGGTCGTCGGTTCAGAGCTCGGCACATGCTGTCCGGAGGAATCAAGTGCTATGCTGGCCCTTGTGAATCTGGGACTTTTAGACGTTTCTCGGACACAGGCCTCCTGAGTCTCAAGGGCCCGCCTGACACCTGGCAGGTCCGGGTCCCTGCTCTTCCTTATCACTAGGCCTCCAGCGATGCTCCAGGAAACAGAACAGGCGTCTTTGGTTTTGCTTTCCACCCAGGTTTTGGTCTTAGGAGGACACACCAGCACACAAAGGAACACAGGATATCCAAACACGGGGCATACCACAGGCCTCTGTGTTTCTTCTCTCCCTTCACAGACCAGGACCCCAAGGGCAGAGAGGTCAAAGGACTCATGTAGGGTCATGCAGAAGAGAGTCAGTTCACGCCTCGTGGCTCTGGCTTTGGGGAGACAAACAGTGAGCTCGAGATCATGGGAGCGAACATCAGAGGGCTGCTCCGGAACCCCAGACCGACTCCACTGGTGAAGTCGCAGTCAGAGTACTGGCTTTCAGAGAGACCAACCCCCTCCCCACCCCACCCCCGCCCGCCCTGCTCCTACAGGCAGCTGGACACGGGGAGGGCAGAGAGCTCAGCCTCAGCTCAGAGGGCCCAGGTTCCAACCCCTATGCATTTACTGCTATGTGAATTTAAGAAAGTTATTCCTCTTCCCTGTTTGGTTTTCTCCTTAGTGAAACCTAGTCCCCTGTGGAATTGTTGCAAAGATTGAATGACTCAAGGCATAAAGCGGTGAGTACCATGCAGACACAATGGGTGTGCACAGCTATGGCCCACAGTAGGTGGGGAGGGGCCTAGGCACAGGCCCGGCCTCCCACCGGGTGACTGCCTGGCGTGGGAGGGTGGAATCTCACAGCCTCTGAGCCTCTGCTCTCCGTCCTCGGGGTCAGGAGACACACTCTATCACGAGGAAATGTGTGTGGAGCACTTTAAGGCCCTAAGCACAGGCCCAGCGCTATGGCTACTATTGGAAATGACCTCTATCCATCGTTCCGCGGAGGAGGTCACAACACACCACCCCAACATACGCCACTCTGGCATCTGAGCAATTTTGAGTAAAAGGCACTTGAAAATTAGCAGGTGCACCCTGGCCAGATTGCCCAGAGCGAAGAAGGAACTTACCCAGGGGCATGCACCCTGGTGGCAGCACTGGATTGGCATTCTGGCTGGCAGGGGGCATGCTCCCTCCTACAGAGCGCCCTTGGGCTGAGGGCGGCCTGCCGTCTGCACCCCGTGTTCACTGAGCTCTCAGGCTGAGCCCTCAGGGGTATTCTTGCCTAGAGTCAGGAATGCAGTTCAACAGGTCAGTTCCGTGGTCTAGTGTTTTAAACCCAGAGCTGCCTAACTTCGGTGGCTTAAAGAGACGTTAATGTTACTGCTATTGTGTAGTAACTCTTAGTACATTGTGTTATGTTTAAAAGTACTCTTCCCTACATGATCTTGTTCAACTCAACAATCTCACAAGGTAGGCATTACAGTTCCATCCTTCGATGAAGCTGGTCACTCAGCCAGCAGGGACTGATATCCCAGGGTCTCTCCCCCGACCACAGAGGCCTCACGAGCCCAGACTCAGTGGTCATCCCAGAGCGGGGAGGGAGAAAAGGAGGGAAAGGTCGATGTGCGAGAGAAACATTGGTTGGGTGTCTCACACGCCCCTGACTGGAGACCTGAACACTGCCCGCAACCCAGGCCTGTGCCCTGACCAGGAATCAAACCAGCGACCTTTTGGCTTGCAGGCTGGCGCTCGATCCCCTGAGCCACACCAGCCAGGACCCAGATACTTCTTTAAAAGTGAGGATTTCTCTTTAACAATAATAAAAAAAACAAAAGTCTGGAAGCTCTGGCAACACAGGGTCCACCCTGTCTTTCTTCCTCTGTGCAGCTGAGGTCCATCTGCCGGGCCTGGCTCCCACAGTCACGGTCCCCGCAGCTGTGGGGGAGCCGGGAGCCCGAGGTCTGTTGCTTGCTCACCTAGCGGTGCTACAAGGGGCCCACCCTCCCGGGTTTCGGGGGGTCCTCCCTTTTATATCAGTGGAACAGAATAGAGAGCCCAGAAATAAACCCACACCTTTAAAGTCAGTTAATATTCGACAGAGGAGGCAAGGACATACAATGGGGTAAAGCCAGTTTATTCAATAAACGGTGTTGGGAAGATTGGACAGCTAATGTGCAGAAAAATGCAACGAGACCATCTTCTTGCGCCTTTTCCCGTATTAACAGGTCATCGAGGAGAGGGACAGTCCCGATGCACAGGGGCTGCTGCTGCAAACCACGTGCACTGTTCCTTCCAGACTTTTCTTTGCATTTTTTCCTTTAGCTAGTTGAAATCATTTACTCACTATAGTTATGAATGTTTTTTTCTTTAACTTATATTTATCACATTAATTTTTTTAAAGATTTTATTTATTTATTTTTAGAAAGAGGGGAAGGGAGGGAGACAGAGAGGGAGAAAGCAATGTGTGGTTGCCTCTCACATGGCCCTCACTGGGGACCTGGCCCGCAACCTAGGCATGTGCCCCGACTGGGAATCGAACCGGGACCGCTTGGTTTACAGGCCAGCGCTCAATCCACTGAGCTACACCAGCCAGGCTTATCACATTAATTTTGCATGGGTTGAAGTCCAGTAGGAAGTGAGGGTGTGTGATTAGGGGATTCTGGATGCGGAACATACCTGGGGGAAGGTGTGGGCACAGGGAAGCGCAGGGCAGACTCAGGAAATGGTGAGAAATTATTTGAGGCTTACCGACTCTGTGACGAGTGGGATTTAATGTCAGACGGTGGAGCGCCTTCAATGACATCCTCAGAAATTTGTAGTTTTATTTCATTCTCATGAAAGAATAATACACTTCACACTGGGCATATTTAGAAAAATGCAAATGAGAACAAATATTGAGAAATAATTCACAGTCTAACTGAGGCAGGATAGTAAGAAGCGAGGAAAATTCCTTGGCAAGTGGAATGGGGAAACTGAGGCAGACAGCTGATAAAACCGGCCGAGCAACTTACGCCCAGATGCAGAAGGTCACCTCCCAGGAGACAATGTCCAAGCCCCCACTGTGTTTCAGTTCCAGGCCCAGGAAAGCAGCAAAGCCAGGTGGGCGACCCCAGGACCAGCTGCTGTGACTGAAGACCCTGCTCTGTCACTGACCAATCAGTGGAGACCACGTCCCTGAAAGGCCACACCTGGGAAAGCTGGTGAATATTCTGTTGGGTTCTCCCCTCAACTCCCAGCCTTTAAAAACCCTTGAAACAAAGGACCCAGCAAGCACTCTCCCTCTGGGGAGCATTTCTGTGTCTTTCCCTTCCCCCTCTCCTTCCCCCTCTCCTTCCCCCTCATCTACCCCCTCATCTTCCCCCTCTCCTTCCCCTACAGGTCTCCTAAACTCTAAGGGCCCCCACAAGACTTGCCACCAGGGGAGCAGTGGGCAGTGGCAGCTTGCCCCAGCTCACCCCCTGAGTTTGACTCCAAGGCCCCCTTTTCTCTGACTTCCAGTGAACTGACAGCAGCCCCTCCTTGGCTCCCTCCTCCCCCATCTCGTTTCCAGAGAGCCCAAGCAGCCCGGCCTAGGCTCCCTCCTGCTGCTTCTGCCCTGAGCCCTTCCTTGTCTCACTGTCCCCAGCTTTAATAAACGTCCTCTCAAACTCCCCTGGACTTGTGTGGTGCACTCTTTCCTGCCCAAAGTCAGGGACGCACTCACTACAGGCCGGCCCAGGCAACCCCGCTCTGGGCCAGTGCCTTCTCTGTAACACTCACTGCCCAGATGTAATTGCCATTAATGTTCTGATACATGTATAACCTTCCAGTTTTTTTTTCCTGCACCAATATTTCCCCTTTTCCTCTCAAATAGGGACATAAAAACACATATTCTTTTCTAATCCGATTTTAATTCCATTAAGATTTTTCTTGGCTATGAAAAATTATTTTGCAATAATGGTTTTTAAACATGTATGCCCTGGAACTGTTTTTAAACAACATACTACCAGGAACTTGGAAAACCAAAAGGGTTCAAAATAGAGTCCCTGGGATCAGAACGTGCCTGGGGGCCCTGACACCTGCCCGCTGGTGAGACATCCTGACTTCATTTGAAACCCGCTGTTGCTTGAGGTCATTCTCAGGGCTGCAGGGCGAGAACACAGCAGGCTGTCCCGCCAGCCTGCTCAGGCGTTTGCTTCTTCCCTGTGTAAACTGACACCACGTTCTTTGATCACACCCTGCGATTATTTCCCAAGGAAGGTTTTCGAACACAGGGTATGGCATAATCAGAGCCATTAATGTGAATATGAAATCTTAACTGGTATTCAGCAAGCCACAATCCTTAATTAGGCATTTTCCTTTTGCTCAGTTTTGGGGGACATAGAAAAAACTCTCTCCCTCCCACTCACCCCCCTCCCTTCCTCCCTACCCCCCAAATGTGCACACAAGGACCCACAGAATTATGAAACATGGATAAATTTAACAAACATGTGCCATAACTGTACTCTGAAAACTATTTAAAATTCACCGAGAGAAATCAAAGATGAGTATAAATGGTCAGCTATGCCTATGCAAGGACTTGAAGATCCAATTTTGTTAAAATGCTGATTGTCCCCCAGTGGTCCATAGATTAAACACAGTGATATTCGAAATATTACAGTTATTCTGAGACATGTAGTAAGCAAAGTTGTGAAAGGTTGTGTGTGGAGATGCAAAGCAGGCAGAACAGACAAAACGAGAGTGAGAAGGAGCAGAGTTGGGGGACTCACACTCTGTGCTCGCGAGACCTGCCACGCAGAGCACAGCAACCAAGCGAGGACGGCCTTCAAGTGAAGGGCGCCACACACAGTGATGGAGCAGAACAGAAATACACACACGGACAGTCAATGGATTTTCTATCAAAGGTGACAAGACAATTAAATGGGGGGAGGGATAATTTTTCCAACAAAAGGTGCTGGAGTCATTGGTTGGCTAGATGCACAAAAATGAGCTAAAACTATAAAACTTCTTTAAAAAAAAAGCAGGAGAAAAATCTTAGGGATCTTGGGTTAGACAAAGATTTTTAAAGTAGAACACAAATTACGTAGCCCATCTTGGCCATGGGATGGTCACTGACCTTTTGACCCTAGCCAAAGGTCAGCTAGGACTGACCTTTCCAGGACTCGACAGCCGGGGGTCCGAGCTACACTCCGTCCAGTGGCTCTGCTCCTGGAAGGGAAGGAGGAGCAAGGCCTGGTCTGCCCCGAGGTGGGAAATGCATAAACCAGCCCCGAGAGCTTCTGCAACTTACCTGAGATCTCATCACTTAAGAGTTGGGGAAACTCCTGAGTTCTTTAAGCGAAACTCTGAGTATCTCACACGAATCTTGGGAGGCCGTCTGCCGTCTGTCTGCTGACCCTTTGACAAGGCAGCTGTGTATCCAGAGGACTTGCTCGTTCATCCACTCTCTCACTAAAGAAAGCATAGGAAGCGCTTACTCTGTCAGGAGAGAGAGCAGGCTCTTCGATTTTGTTGTTGTTTTTTAAAGATTTTATTTATTTATTTTTCAAGAGCAGAGAAGGGAGGGAGAAAAACTTTGGTGTATGAGAGAAATGTCATCGGTTGCCTCTCGCATGCCCCCACCAGGGACTTGGCCCCAACCAGGGACTTGGCCTGCAACCCAGGCATGTGCCCTGACCAGGAATGGAAACAGCGACCTTTTGCTTTGCAGGACGAAGTTCCACCCACTGAGCCACGCAAGTCAGGGTGAAAGCAGGCTCTTTGGAGCAGGCAGAATGGAATTAAGATTCCCCTTCTGCCTCTTGCTGGCCACACCAGGTGACCTCCTGAGCCTCTGTTTCACTTCCTGTGTGTGGAGGAGAGCGTGATTACCTCCCAGCTCAATGGCCAGATGACCTGGGTAATGGGCCTGGCCCGGTGGCCCACATGCTCTGTCCCCAGCAGGTACGCACTCCTCTGCCCTCCTCTCCAGGACTCTACAAACCAGGGACACTTGAGCTTCAGTTATGGACAGACCAGGCCACAGTCCGGCAGCAGAGCACTCGGAGGGCCCACCCCGGGGGCAGTGCCCGACTCGCTCTCACCCCCAGTGGAAGTGCTCACGCGAGCCTGGGAAGGAAAGAGTTTGCTGTGCGTGTGACGGGTCAAGGACGGTGCTTGCTTTCTGGAATATCCCTGTGCTTTGTGATTAGCATTTAATAGGTTCCTAGGAAGCTTTGAAGATAACAATATGTCTCTCTTCCCTTTCAACTGATGGTCTTGAAGTGATGCACTTATGTTTGTAATGATATTTGGAGGCTCTCGCAAGGGGTCAAGACTTGCTCTTATCTTTTAAAAAAGCTGAGAAGCTTAGTTTGAGAATTAAAGCCTCAGGGAGGAGTGGCGATGGGAGGCAGCCTTGGAAATGTCTCCCGAGCTCTGCCTGTTTTGGGAGACAAGCAGGCGGGGTGATGGAGTGAATTACGCCTCCTGACAGTTGTGCGTTTGTATCTCCCTTTCAGTTCGCGCAGCTTTGACAAAGCTTTTGCACAGCCATTAGCCCATGCGTACCTGATGGTCTCGGGTGGCAGGTGAGCAGGCAGAGACTCCGAGGAGTGGCCTGTCCTGGTCACAAAGCTACCAGGAGAGTCCCAGGGCCAGGAGGTCAATCCGCTCTCCCGGGTGCGGAGTCTCTTCTCTGTTGCCTCTCTGAAATGTTTAGCTTTTTCCAAACGTGTAGCTGAGCTGCCCTGGGCATTGGGGCTTCCGGAGGAAGCAGTGGGACCCCCCGGGAATGTGGCCACAGCCAGGAGGACTGGTGACCACATTCCTGGAACTCCCAGGGCCTGGGCACAAAAGAATAAAGCAGCCCCCCAGGGGCAGCCCCATCAGGGGCCAGATCTGTCCCCCTCCTGCCGCTCTCCCCTCTCTCTCAGGAACTGACATTTCATTTCATTAGCACACACATGTGGCACAAAAGGTCACATTTTAACTTTCTCCATAGCTCCTTTCACTATTGCCGAGGTTTCTGCTCCTCCCTTCAGCAAAACTCCCTCGGGCGCTGTCCTCACTCACTGTCTGCTCCTCCTCTGCCCTGCCCAGAGCCCTCTCCAGTGGGTGGCTGGTCCTCAGCCACTCTTGCTAGCACTCCTTGTTCTTCTCTCAGGAGACCTTCTTCGCCTGGCCCAGCACCACGCTGGCGCTCCTCCTTCCACGTTATGGCTCCTTCTCCGTCCGTCGTCTGTACCAGATGGTTTTGCCCATTGTCACTTCTGCATGTTCTGGGGCCCAAGCCTCAGCCCCGGGCACCCTCCCGTCTGGTGCTCAGGTGTCCTCACCTAGTCCAGGGCTTTCGGTCCCATTTTCACACGATGACTCACAAATTCACATCTCCAGCGAGACGTCCCCTCCGAGTTCCAGGCTCATTGGTTGGACTTCCTACCCAGTACCCCCTCCCCTCGTATTTCTAGCACACTCAACGAGTCCCAGCCCCGAGTTCTGCCCCGACACCTGCTCGTCACCGTCTCAGTCAGTGAAGGGCCCGCCACCCACTGCACCGCCCACCTCCAACAGCCCCCGTCTCCTCACAGCTGCACCCAGTCCGGTGCTGGCTCCACCCGGAGAGTGCTCCCATCTCGTCCTCCTGTGCCCGCGCGCAGGGCTCCGTGCCTGGGCTGGCTTCCCGCACAAGCTCCGGGGTAGTCATCCTCCCCTCCCCCACCCGCACAGAGTAACGTGAGTGAGACTGTGTCATCCGCTGTTCAAAACCCTGCAGCGACTTCTCAACACACCTAGAATCACAACGAGGTGCCTACCCGTGGCCTCGGAAGGAGTGTTTGAAATACCCACATTTAACAACTGCTCTTTGCTCTTCTTCGAGGCCTTTTTATGTGAAATATTTTACATATACATAAATGTACAGTTTAGCGAATTGTTATAAAATAAATATCTAGGTAACCAGCATGGAAAGTCGGGAAATAAAATCTCAGAAGCAGCCCGGCTGGTGTAGCTCAGTGGATTGAGCGCGGGCTGGGAACCAGAGGGTCCCGGTTCGATTCCCAGTCGGGGCACATGCCTGGGTTGTGGGCCAGGTCCCCATGAGGGCCATGTGAGAGGCAACCACACATTGCTCTTTCTCCCTCCCTTCTCCTCTCTCTGAAAATAAATAAATAAAATCTTTAAAAAAAAAAATCTCAGAAGCACTGTCCCCAAAGCTCTGACCCTGCCTGCCAGAGCTGACCATTCTCCTACCTTTATGATAGTCACTACTTTGCTTTTTATTCAGTTTTCTCCACTAGGAATGATCTGTGAACTTAACGGGTTAATTTTGCTGGCTTTAAATTTTTACATACAGAATCATACAACGTGTTTGGGGGTTTTTTTGTTTTTTTTTTTTGCTCAGAATGTGTTGTTTAGGCACCTGTGTGTTGTTCCGTGCAGCTGTCGCACACTCGTTTTCACTACCGTGCACCATGCCCGGAACACCACGGTTTAACGAGGCGTCTGTTCTTCTTTCCATCTCGGGTGCACACAAACTCCCGCTCTTTTAGGGTAGATATGTAAAAGTGAAATTACTGAATCGCAGGGTACAGATAGCCTAGCTGCTGTCAAACCGCTGTTCCGAGGTGGTCGCACCACCGCACACTCCCCTGCTCAGTGAGCGGGCCCTTGCTTTGCACACCCCCAACTCCGGGCGCCGTCAGATACTCTCTGCCCGTCGGTGTGCATGGAGTCACACCCACTGTGGCTTTCATTTGTCCTCTTCCAATTATTAATGAATTAAGCACCTCTTAAATCAATAACAAATAGTTACTGGCCATTTGGATTTTTTGTTTTATCTTTTAAATTTTCATTGAATTAATAGGGGTGACATTGGTTAATAAAATTGTAGGTTTCAAGTGTGCATTTCTGTATTACATATCATCTGTACACTGCATTGTGTTCACCAGCCCAGGTCACGTCTCCTTCCATCCCCATTTAGGCCCCCTTTCCCCTCTGCTACCTCCCCCCGTCCCCTTCATTTGGATTTCTTTTGTGAAATTCCCCTTCAAATTGTTTCCCATCCTTTCGTTGGATTCTTTTCCTTGCTTCGGAGAGGTTCTTCAGCTATTCTCGGCGAGATCTGTTGCAAATATCTCCTCCCACTTGACTGCCTGCCCTCCCTCACTGCCCAGCTTCGGGAAGCAGGGCTGCCCGACAGCGGCCTCACGCAGAGCTCCGCGGGTCCCGGGGCTGCCCCGCGGGTCCCGGGGCTGCCCCGCTGCCACATTCTCAGCGTTCCCACCCGGTCCGCGCGACCAGGAGGTGTCGCCCGCCCGCGGTGCGGCCCTGCCCGAGGCGGGGCCCGGCCGGCGTCGCGCGGGCCTCGGTCTCCAGGGCAACACTGGGCGACGCGGGCGGGCAGGGCCCGGGCGGTGCCCGGCGGGGCGAGGGCAGGGCGGCGGCCGGGAGGACTCGGGGCCGCGGGGTCGCCGCAGCGGAGGAGCGCGGGCAGGTGAAAGCGGTTGCGCCCGGAGTGGGTGGGCGGCGCGCCCCGGGGGCGGGGGCACGGAGGGGAAGCGGGATAGGGACCCGGGGTAGGAGCCAGTCCCAGACAGCATTCAGGACGGTGGCCGAGGCAGGAGCTAGGGTCCGGGGGGCTGAGAAGTAGCGGGAGGCGGCGGGCCAGCACCTGAGCAGGTTTGGCGCCCAGACGCCCAGAGACGCTCCGTCCTCGGTTAAGACGGGTCTTGGGCACCAGCCCCGGCGGCCCCCGGCGCGCACTGGGCCTTAAACCGCCCTTGCTGCCCCGGTGATCTGCCCACCAGAGAAAAAGCGAAGGGGGAAATCAAAGCCGAACGCCTGTGCGCGGCTCCCGGCCTGTTCGGCACCGGGCAGTTTCCTCTCCCGTGCCCCGCGGTGACGGCGGGCGCTCCCTTTCTCTCGCCGCAGGAAGTTCCTTCCTCCCGGGGCTCGTGGACTAGACCCGCGGTGTCCCCGGGTCTCGTTTGCCGAGATTGGTCTGCCTCTCTTGGTCAGGAACTTAAGTAGAAAACGGTCGGGCCGCTAGGGAGCCACCTCCGCTGCGTTAGGAGCGCCCCCTTTCTCACCGAGCCGAGCCCCCGGCTTCCACGGCTCCAGGGCTCGGCCGTGTGAGGCCAGGGCCCCGCGGGAGACCCAGCTCGACCTGTGGCATTCGGCTTTGCTTTCTTCCTGCTCCCACGAGCTTCGTTCATCTGTGAACAAAAAGAAAGTATTTCTTTTATGGACATTTTTTGTTAATTAACGGCAACAGACACTATCTCATTTAGGAAGAGAAGTTGAAAAGACTAATGTCATGAAGGAGCATTTTCCAAACTGAAATATAATGACTGTTTTAACCTTTTTCTTTAAGGCCCCAAGTACAGTGGCTTGAAGTCTTGCAGTAAAACTGATGTTTTAAAACCGTCAGTGACTTATCGATTTGCCGCTTTGTAAAAATATCCTAAAAAACAACTGTTCATCAGCTTGCCAACTTTAAATTAATACAGTAGAGTGAAACAGGCGTTATTTTTAAAGCAAGAGGTAATAGAGCAAACCAGTCTGTGCACTCGGACGATAGTATTTCCACCTGAGTGTCACCTTTTGTCTGTTTTGCTTGCTTGGTGTTTTCCTCCAAGGAGTCGGTGATGTTCCTGGGGAACATGAGCACCATAAGCAAGGCTAGGGATAGGAACAAGGTCATGTTGTTTCATTAAAATTAGGATCTAGGATCTAGCACCAAAACAAAAAACAAAAAACAAAAAACCAAGAGCAACCCTTTTAAAGCAAATTTTGCAGTAATCTCTGATGTGGAAGGTTTCTGTAATCTGACCTACAGGAAAACAAAAATGGCATCAAGGCAGGCAGAGAGGAGACAGCGCAGAGAGAAAGGCCATGGGGAGATGAAAGGAGCCCAATCCAAACCCATCATCTCCCTTCCGTCCGCAGTGAACTCAAAGCCCCCTCCCCATAAACCGCCTGCCGGGCCTTCACATCTGCCTTTGGAGACTGGAGACCGGGAGGCTCCCTTGCAGTGGCGCTCTTCGGGGAGGGAGAAGGGGTCTGGCTGTGGTTCAGGCCCGTCTTCCAGCGCTCCCTGGGGCAGCATCTCTTTCAGGCAGGTGGACATCCAGCCTCTGCTGTGAACTGCTCGGTGGTAGAATTCACAAGATGGCCAAATCTTTTCTTTTGTTGAACAGTTTTAACCATTAAAAAAAAAAATATATATATATATATATAGTGTTGAGGTTGAGCTCCCTGTAACGACCCCCTAAATTACACATTCTGACTAGTAGCAACCTGGATACTAAAAAGACCTCCACATGATGAAGCCAGCCGGTGCAGGTCTAGGAACGACACGGCTTCCCTCTGTACAGTTCTGTCTACGGAAACCACACTCTTGCTTTCTCTGCCTCCTTTGCTTTCCAGAAGTCAGACCTTGGACCTGTTTCCCTGTGTCCATGAATACAACCGAACAATGGCATATTCGTATCAGTGCCCTGAGTATTTGAAATAAGGCCCTCAAAGTCCTGTCCATAATTACCACTTGGCGTGTCCAGGTGTGTCTGTCCGAGGGCCTTGGGAGCTGGAAAAGGAAGGCGCTTCCGTGAGCCGTTTGATTTCCTCAGTGGAGCAGCCCGTGATTACCTGGGCTGGTTTGAAGCTGTTCGTCACGTGCGTTCCTCCAGAGAGAGAAAAACAATAAAATTGCCCATAAATACCTTTCCCTCACACACAAAAGGGTGCACCCGAAAGCCTGCCGATAATGTAACAAGGTTTTTGTCCTCATCTAAATTTTTGCTTAACATTGCAATGAAAGAAATTTCAGTAGCCACAGAGTAACATAAATATAACTTTTTTAGGTAATGCTTTTGTGAACCACAGCTTTAAATATTCAGCCAACCGCTCCTATCAACAAAAGTATCTCTGTTAATGTTTGTATTTCTTCAAGATGAGTCATAGTAACTTAACTCCCAAGCCCTCTGTTCAATCTCCTATCTATCATGCCAACTTAAAAGTTCAGTCCACGAACTTACCTTCTAAGAAAGAAGACTTACATCTGATTTCGAAAGACTCCCTGGAGGCTGATTCAGAAAGCCCCACTCGAGGCGTTAATTCCCCATCTGAACTTGAAGACAGAACCCAGGACGACCATGTGGAGACGGACAGCTTAGAGGGGGAATGCCTGAGTGAGACCGAAGAGGAAGCAAGCAGGAAGGCAGCTCAGGTGGCCAGCAAGGACAACCTCCACTCTCGGGACGATGCCGCCAAAAACAGGTAAGAAGCTGGCTTGCATAAGGTACCAGTGGTTTCTGAAGTGTTAAATAATTACTGGTAGCGATCCCGTTGGAGGGGGAGGTCAGGCCCCCATAATGACCTGTGATGTGTGTGAGCTCGGTCTCCACGTATCAGAGGGCAGCTCAGAGCCAGGCTTTTGGCCACAGTCATGGTTTTTATTTAAAAATATGCAAAAGGCAAGGAGAGGTATTAATACAGGCATTTGCTTTCCTTATGCTCCTTATTTCCTGTCCATATTCCAAGTGCCTCCACTGCTAGTATAGAAAAGTGCCATAGCTTGGAGTCAGGTGGTCTTGATTCGGCCCAGGCACTGCTGCTTAGTGTAGGAGTTAGAATAATGACTTAACTTTTTTGCATCTCAGTTTTTCTTACCTGTTAAATGAACCAGCCTGTCTTTCTCCCAGGACTGCTGTAAAGGTCTGTAAAGTACATTCAGTGTTATGTACCTCCCCCGGGGCTTATATAATCATATAAAGATTCAATTGCTAATAATCAGTAATTTTTCATCCTCACCTCAGGACATTTTTGCATTGCTTTTAGTGAGAAAGGAAAGAAGGAGAGAGAGAGAGAAAGAAAGGGAAACATCAACTGGTTGCCTCCCGTATGTTCCCCAGCCAACCAGAGATCAAACCCACAACCTGGGTATATGCCCTGACCGGGAATTGAACTTGCGACCTTTTGAGTCTACGAGATAGTGCTCCAGCTGAGCCACCTGGCCAGGACTCTAATAATCTGTGTGGATGAGGCATTAACTTTATGCTATGAGCTACCAAACTGTAAGAAAAAATAAATTTGTGCAATACCACTCATAGTTTTAATGAAAATATACATGGGACAGAATGTGGAAGTTAAAAGCTATCGATTAGAAAGATGTTTTAGTGTGGTAGTGAAGTACACAGGGTCCGAAACAGACTGGGGTTCAGAGTCCCCCACGGACTAGCTGTATGACCTTGGCCAAGTCCACTTGACCTCTCCGTGCCTCAGTGTCCTTATCAGTAACAATGGGACCATAACAATGGTTACCTTGCATAGTGATTGCAACACCAGAATAAATCAACATAAAAAGTATATAAAGTACTGAGAACAGAGACTGACTATGTTGTAGAGATGTTAGATTTTTTTAAATTAGGGGTAAAATGTATTAAGGAAAGTTTATTGGCACTGCTAGAACTTGGGCAGGTAGGGTTTTGGAGACAAGGTAGACTTGGTAAGAATGAAACAAAACAACAGAACAGAGTGGCGTAGCGAGGAACCCTGCTTGATAGCAGGGGTCTGTTCTCAGTGCGGGGAAGGGGCACTGAGTGGGGGCCTGACCGTAGGGGCTGTCCTGGAGTGAAAGCAGCTCAGCTCCTGCAGGGCACCGAACACAGAACTCAAACGACTTGTCCAGGAACACGGTCACAGCGAGGGCTCTTTTGGGACAGAATTTGAGCGTGGTCCTCGGCCTTTTTTTTTTTTTTTTTCCTTTCTTCTTTCGATCCTTCTTTCTTTCATTCACTGGGAATGTTGTGTTGAATCAAGCTTACAGGGGATCTCAAAATACAGTACCCGTGATCGCCGCTGTCAATACGGTGCAGCCGGTGCTGAGGGCAACGGGGGGCTCAGGAAGACTTCAGGCAGCCAGCCACACCTGGTGACTGGGGGGCCTGCCAGGAGGAGAGCATGCAGGTACCTGGGGAGGGCAATGAGGTAAAGCAATGCTTTTAGTTAAATTATATTTTACTGATTATACTATTACAGTTGTCCTGATTTTCCCCCTTTGTCCTCCTCCACCCAGCACCCCCCACTCCCTAAGGTAACCTCCCACCATGGCTCATGTCAGTGGGTCACGCATGTAAGTTCTTTGGCTACTCCATTTCCTACACTGCACTTTACATCCCCAAGGCTGTTCTGAAACTGCCTACTTGTACTTCTTAATCCCCTCACCTCCCACACAATCTCCTACAACTCCCTCCCATCTGGCAACCATCAAAACACTCTCCTTATCCATGATTCTGCCTCTGTTCTTGTTTGCTTAGATTGTTTTTTAGAGTCAACTGTTGATAGATTTGTATTTTTTGCCATTTTATTGTTGCAGTTTTTATCATCTTTTTCTTAAATAAGTCCCTTTCACATTTCATATAATAATGGTTTGGTGATGATAAGATCCTTTAGTTTTTTCTTGTCTGGAAAGCTCTTTATCTGATCTTTGATTCTAAATGATAGCTTTGCCGGGTAGAGCGATCTTGGCTGTAGATCCCTGCTTTTCATGACTTTGAATATTTCTTGCCAATCCCTTCTAGCCTGCAAAGTTTCTTTTGAGAAATCAGCTGAAAGAATTATGGGAACTCCCCTGTAGGTAACTAACTGCTTTTCTCTTGCTGCTTTTAAGATCCTCACTTTATCTTTAAGCTTTGGCGTTTTAATTATGATGTGTCTTGGAGTAGGCCTCTTTGGGTCTACCTTGTTTGGGACTCTGTGCTTCCTGAACTTGCATGTCTAGTTCCTTCACCAAATTAGGGAAGTTTTCCTTCACTATTTTTTCAAATGGATTTCAATTGCAGTCTCTTTCTCTGCTCCTTCTGGCACCCCTATGAGGTGAATGTTGGACCCCTTATAGTTGTCCCAGAGGCTGATTACACTATCCTCATTTTTTTGGATTCCTTTTTCTTCTCGTTTGGTTGCTTGTTTTTTGCTTCCTTATGTTCCAAATCAGTGATTTGATTGTCAGCTTCATCCACTCTACTGTTGTTTCCCTATAAATTGATCTTTATTTCAATTAGTGAATCCTTCATTTCTGACTGGATCTTTTTTTTTCAATTGGCTGTTTGTTTTATTTATTTATTTTAAATATATAATCTTTATTATATATTTTCTACACTTAGCCCCCTTATACACCTCTCTCCCCAGCAGTCACCACACTGGTGTCCGTGTCCATGAGTCCTTCTCCCTTTTTACTCAATCCCTCCACCCCTAACCTCCCCCCACCTAGTCGTCATCTGTTCTCCATCTATGAATCTGTCTCCATTTTGCTTGTTAGTTCGGTTTGTTCATTAGATTCCACATATGACTAAAAGCATATGGTATTTGTCTTTCTCTGACTGGCTCATTTCACTTAGCATAATGTTCCCCAGGCCCATCCATGCTGTTACAAAGGATAAGATTTTCTTCTTTTTTTATGGCCGAGTAGTATTCCATTGTGTAAATGTCCCATAGTTGTTTTATCGACTCCTCTATTAGAGGATGCAGGTGCCTCCAGGAATTGGTGACAGACCAGGAATGATGAGGAGAAGCCAAAGACCGAATCAAAGTTCTAGGCACGGTAGCTGGCGTTTACAGCGTGCTTGCCCTGGCCCTTCGCTGTCCCAAACACTTTACATGCATTGCATCATTTAATCCTGTAGCAGCTCTGGTAGGTGGTCACTGTAATGACCCCGTTTTAAAGGTTGTACATGAGGCTTAGAAAGGTTATATTATACCCATTTATCCCATCTAGTGAGTGGTGGAGCAGAAAACTCAGGCAGTCTGACTCTGTGCTTTAAACCAGGTTTTTCTTACAGCTCTAATCTAAGGGAGTCATTCTCTTGGTGACAAACAGTAGCTGTTTTATTTACAGAAACGAGGGCATCAGAAAGGAAGGCTCTTTGCTGAGGGACAGGTATTCTTGTCCATACTTTAACATGAAGAAACCAGTGCAAGGATTTATTAAGTGACTTCATTTCCCTGGTGCTGAGTTTTTCTTCTTTGAGTTGATGCTCAGGGACCCAACTTTAACCTTGCCCTTTACCCAAGGACAATGTAAATACCACGCAGTGTATTTGAAAATAAAGAATAATACTTACAGAAATAAAAATTAAGGTCAGGGCCTTGGCCTTCTGATTCAGAGGTCCTTATATAATGCTATTAGTCTTTGATTGATTAGCCTTGGAAATGTTCAACAACAGATTATAATCCCCAGTGTTAGAATGGGTTATACATCGCACATTAGGAGGGCAGTTCTCCACTACCAGGAACAGAGAACTGAAGCATTTGGCTAAATAATGCCTCAGAAACAATACCCGTGTGAGTGTTTGGTTATCAGCCCTTTCTCTGCCTACTTAGGCCTTGAGAGCTTGCCTGGGTGTGTTGCTGCTCCAATCTGGTAGTTTATGAGCCGTGAAGGAGACAAAATCGGTATCACTCTCAATATAAAATTCAAGTACGCTTTCCTTTCTGTAAGGTAGGTGGCCTTCTGGGAATTGTAGTTCAAAAAACTGGTCAAAGTCCTGGAAAATCTCCTTCTTCTTGCTTTTATAAACAACCTTTTTAAAAGCCGCCTGACAGGGGAGGTTAAGAATAGTGTAGGAAATGGAGAAGCCAAAGAACGTATTGACATGAACGAAGTGGGGGGAATGCTGGAGGGAATGGGGGTACCGGGTGGAGGGGGATAAATGGGGAGAAAAAAGGGGACAACTGTAATAGCATAATCAATAACATATACGTTAAAAAATAAAATAAAACCTGCCCGACAAATCCTTTGAGCCCTGCTCTTGGGTTTTGATGTTACTAGAACCTCCTCCAAGAAACTACTCCTTGTGCTTCACCAAAGCCAAGTTCAATGTGCATGGATTGGAGAAAACATTTTTCTTCATGGAAATTGGAGCTGCACTGACTATAGTGAATGATTCGAGAGTGGAGAGAGGGTCTTCTCATGACAGCCCACCAGTGCCACTCCAGAACTATCCTTAGGACCCTCGGTGCTCATGAAGAAGAGATCAATGTCATTCCTAGAGCATTAGAAATACCTGCTTCAGTTCCGCCAAGACGGCGGCGTAGGTGGATGCACTCGCCGCCCGCACATCCAGAGTGTCTAAACAACTAACACAGTAGCGAAAAATTAAACAACCAGAACGGACAGAATCGAACTGAAGGGAAGTCCGACACCCAGGAGGTAGGAGAGGACGAACATCCAGGCCGGTAAGCGGGGCAGAACCAGGCGGAGGAGCGGAGTGAGAGGCAGCTCTCACGGAGGGACTCACGGCCAGCGCCTGAACAGGGCGCGGCCCCGAACAACGGGTGAATCCCGCAAGCCGGCGACGCTGCCGGAGAGAGGCCAGGGCTGAGCCAGCAGAACCGAGTCTGGCAGAGGAGGCGGTGGGGAGCTGGGGAGCGGAGGGGTGACGGGAGCCGGCGGTGATCGGAGGCCGCCATTGCTTCCTCCCAGAGGCAATGTCACCCAAAAAGCGACCCAGGTTGCCGGCACTGGCACCGGCGAGCCAACAAGTGCACCGAGATAAAAAGAATGAAAATGGCCAAAATGAAAGATCAGAACAAATTACAACTAACGGATGACGACATAGTCAACCTACCAGATGCTCAGTTTAAAATGCTAGTAATTAAAATGCTAACAAAACTGGAAGAAAGGTGGACACAAATAATTGAACAAATGAAGAATACGATAAAGATAATGGAGGAAGATTTACAGGGAACCAATAGGGAAAAAAAGGAAGTTGGATCTCAAACCAATGGGGTGGACCAGAAGGAAGAAACAAGAATTCAAAAAAATGAGGAGGGTCTCAGGAACCTCAGAGACACTTGTAAATGACCCAACATCCGGATCATAGGGCTGCCAGAAGGACAAGAAGAAGATCAAGACATGGAACGTATTTTTGAACAGATAATGGAGGAGAACTTCCCAGATCTGGCAAAGGAAATAGGCTTCCTGGAAATCCAAGAAGCTCAGAGAACCCCAAAGAAGTGGGACCCAAAGAGGAACACACCAAGGCACATCATAATTACATTACCCAAGATTAAGAATAAAGAGAAAATCTTGCAAGCAGCAAGAGAAAAGGAGACAGTTACCTACAAAGGAATCCCCATAAG
>PVJI01012130.1:0-52969 GCA_004026765.1 Micronycteris hirsuta | reverse complement strand
GTTCTTTTCCTGGAAAGACCAAGAACCGCCCGCCGGGCAGCGGGGAAGCGTGCCGGCCCAGCCCTGCCCACGCTGGCAGCATGTCTCCTTGGCAGAACTCACCCAAAGTCCCGTGGCGAGCGAGGGATCGAACCCGAACCTGAGCTCAGGAACACGCCTTAACATACATCACGTCCCCCCCCCCCGTCCCCCTCGGGAAGACAGCCGGTTCCGGGCCCCGCCTGACAAACTGCGGCACAGAACCGCACAGATCAGAGCTTTCGCTCTCTCGGTTTCTGTTGTGAAATCTGGGCTTCGCTCCACTCCCTCCCTGGGAGAAAGCTGGCGTCAGAGGGGCAGCTGTTTGGAGCCGTCCACGGCCAGAGACTCACTTGGTTTTTCCTCTGAAGGATGGTCCCTGCCCGCCCCCCCTCAACAAAGTTGCCTGATTCCAAACTGGCTGAGCCACTTTGGTTCAGATTTTCCAAGCAACGTCACCCCTGGGGTCGGGGGGAGAGAATGTGGATCGATTTGGAGCCAGAGGACAATCTCAGGACGAGTGGGTGGGGGCAGGAGGTTGTCGTGGACGCCATCTCTCAGCCCTAAGGGCCTGTCCTTGGTCACCAAGGGTCCTGTCCCAGGTGGTGGCGGCGGGTCGTGGCCTGCGACCTGGCCACGTCGTCAGAAACAGTGACGTCAGCCAGGGGGGCAGAGCCCCAGTTCACGTTAGAAGAGCAAACCTGTTGGAAATGCTTCAAGATAAAAATCGAGCAAAAACGAACATTTTTTATGTATTTCAAAAGCGGCGCAGGGCCTTCCTTTTGGAGTCGCTCCCTCACATGCGTGATGTGAGGGCGCCCTGGGTGAGGCATGCGCTGCAGGCGAAGCTGAGAACTGTCAGGAGCGACGGGAAGGCGGAATCGCTTACGTGGGGGCGTGAGGGCCGCGGAAAGACAGTGTGATTTAGTGTAAGTCTGGGGATGCGGGAGGAAGCAGATTCGTCGGCAGAAATGCGCTTTGGACGCTGGTCCAGGACGGGAGCTGACTGGCTGCTGTGTCCTCGGAGGGCTTTTCAGCTGGAACAGGCCCTCCTCCGGCCACGCCTTCCGCGCGGCCTTCCCTGGAGGGCTCTTTGCAGCGTCCCTTGCACGCCCGTGGCTTCTCAGGGCCTCTGTGTCTTGCCCTGGGGGCAGGAGCGTGGAACACACACACACACACACACACACAATGTGGCAGTGAGGACATGTGGGATGGACAAGACAGCAGCAAGGACGGAGACGTAGGTGGGACGGGGAACCTCCCCACCACCTGCCGCAGGGCTGGAGCCGGTGGCTGAGTAAACGTGTCTGACCTGCACCTCTGCCCCCCCACCCCCCGCATGGGCTCCTGGGTCAAGGCAGCTGCTGACACCACAGCCACCAGTTTTGCTCCTGGGTCCACACCGGGCAGAGGGCGCCCGGCGGCCAGTTTGGTGCAACTCCTGGGCCCTCCTCGGTCCGATGCTCGTCTGTTGTCGCAGGGATGAAGGCCGCCCGCCCGCCGGGAGCCGGGGCTGCCCTACCCACTCAGGGTGTGAACACTAGGGGGCGGCTGCTTCTCCAGGAGCAGGAGGAGGGGAGGGATGTCACTGGATGTGCAGGGCCAAGTTCTGCACCCGGTAGCAGGGGCAGGACATGGCCTTCGGGGTACAAGACTTCCTCGTCTTCACCTCCCCCCTCGCCTTCAGGACCCGCCCCGGCTTCCTTCCTTCTCTTCCTGGTCGGAGGGTGAGGGTGTCATCAGTCCCAGACTGCCCTGGCTGGGTGCAGGGTGTGGCTGTGGAGGCTGCTGTGCCCATGGAGGTGCCCGCAGGCAGGAGGCGCTGGGCTTGCCAGAAAGACCCCGCCGCTGCCACCGCCTGGACGGTCCCTGGTGACTCAGGACCACAGACAGGTGTGTGGGGGTCAGAGGAGACTTTCCTTCCATTCCACTAAGTGTGTCAGTGACCAGGTGGTGCTGGCCGTCGGTGGCCTTCGGTGACTAACTTGCTGCGTGGTCTCCAGGACTCCTGGACGCTGGGATGAGCTCATCCCCCAACGCAGCCACAATCTGCCCTCGGCCACGGAGGCTGGTGCTACCGCCGGGTGAGCCCCAGCAGACCTGTTGAAGCACGCAGGGCAAGAGGCCACCCAGGGTCCAGCCAGCACGCGGTGTGCAGCCCCGGGTCTGCACCGGCTCCGTGGGTGCAGGGGCCTCCTCTGACCCCGCTGCAGGGGTGGGGGTCCCGGGCAGGTCTGTCAGGAGCAGCCCGGAAGAGGCTGGGCGGCGGGTTGGCGTTTCCTGGTGGCTGGGCTTCGAGAGCGAGGGTGACGGACATCCCAGTCAGGGGCCCAAGGACCCTCCCCTTGAAACCTTTCCCAGGACAAGGACGCAGGGGGGCCTGCTACCCCCCCGCGGCCTTGGACTCTGGGTGGCGCTGTGGTTCCAGCACAGGCTTCCGGCACAAGTCTGCAGAGCTCCAAGGTGGGCTCCAGAAACGGGAGCGCCACCCTCAGCACACCGGACCCGGCTATGCTGGTCCGGCGGCCGCAGGAGTCGCAGAAAGGCGCCCGGGAATGTTCTGGTCCGTGACACCGAGATCCGCCTGCGCCTCAGGGTCCTTCCAAAAGCCCTTGAAGACACCGGAGGCCTGAGCACAGCCCTGACCTCAGGGTCGGAACCTCGGAGGGTGGCTGCGTGTTTGTCTCCTTAAGGATCCCAGGTGCTGCTGAGAACAGGCAGGGCCGGGATCCAAGAGGCCGGCTCCCCAGCTGGGCGGTGGGCCCGGGGGTGACTCACAGCTGAGATTGCCAGCAGCTGGGCCCATCCCACGTCACCCGAGGCTGTCAGCTCCCCCTCCGCCCCCGGCCGAGGCCTGCACGCCCATGGTGTGGCGTCCCCAGGGCCCTCC
Organism: Micronycteris hirsuta; assembly: GCA_004026765.1. Lineage (NCBI taxonomy): Eukaryota > Metazoa > Chordata > Mammalia > Chiroptera > Phyllostomidae > Micronycteris > Micronycteris hirsuta. Next base: position 50,061 of record PVJI01012130.1, on the reverse strand, counting down.
TGACCTCGCTTGGCCGCATGGTGCTGCCTGGCCTGCTCTGGCCCCGCTCTTCTGGGGAGCAGGGGGAAGTGCCGCCTTGTCTCGGATCCCCTCATTAGACCCCAAAGCCCCGAGGCGCAGGCCGCAACAAAGCCAAAGCACAAGGGCTGTGGGCCCCGCAGGCGCTGGGGGGGCAGGAAGGCTGAGCCTCTGCCAGGGGAGACCCGGCAGGCGGCACAGCACAGACCATCGGCGCTGGGATCCGTTCGGAAGCCAGGCTGTGTGACTCCTGGCCGTGTGGGGGTGTGGCTCGCGGGGTGACGGCGCAGTCCCGTGAGCGAGTGCTGTGTGTGCGTAAGAGTCTGTGTGTGTATGCATGTTCGTGAGTGCGCATGTGTGTATGTGTGCAGCAGCCTGTGTGCACGCATGGACACACGTACAAGTGTGCAAAGAGTCCGTGTGCATGTCGATGGTGCGTGGGTGTGGGAGTCTCTGTGTGTGTGCAAGAGCGCGTGCCTCAGCAGCAGCAATCACAGGCGTGTACCTGGGGCCCTGAGTCCGTGTTGCCACGTGGTCCGGGTGACAGCACCTGTAATGTCCTTGGCAGGAAGTAGCCTGGCGAGAAGCGGGCAGGGGCTGGTGTCCTGGGGAGCAGGCCAACGCAGGGGACGAAGGGTCACGTCAGGACCGGCCTCCCTGTCCACACTAAGGGTCAGATTCCGACGCACCAGAGAGAGCCCGTTTCAGAGCCCCCACTGACCGCCATTGCCCGCACCCCCCTCCTCGGCGCACAGGGGCACAGTCTCTGCTGTTGCCAGCACTGGGGGGGTTGCCGGTCCTCACAGCCCTGGGGGGCCAGGCAGCGGAGAGCCGGGTTCTTGGGGACCTGCCCACGGCCGTTGGACGTCACCGGTAGCTGGCCCCAGAAGGGGGTGGGGCCCCACCCTCAGTGTTTTTGAATTTACTTGACTCCTGGGGAGTTTCTAGGGCTCTTAAGGAGCCCTGCAAGGAGACGGAGGATCCGAGGGGCCCTGTTCGGAAGGGTTGTGGGGCTCTGGGCCCCCATAAGCGGGCGGCGCTGAGGCCTTGCTGCAGAAGGCCCGGCCGCTCAGCCCCGAGGTGGCCCAGGAGAGCGGGGAACAAAGCTGTCCTCCCCCCGTTTCCCCGCCATCCACTCCCTGCACCCCCCTCGCCCAGTAATGGCTCTTCTCGGCATCCCAGGCGAGGAGGCCACGTTAGATTCTTTCCCTCCACAGACTCCCCTGACATCAAAGCGGGAGGGACGGACGGAAGGCACAAAGAAAGAAACGGGGAGGGCACGGCGCGCGTCTCGGCGGCTTTCATGTCTGGGATGTGCAGGAATGTGGGCGCGGGCTGTTATCTCCCGGTGCAGGGCAGGCCGCGGGCTGGGAGTGTGGGGTCCCGGCCCAGACGCGATCCCGGCAGACAGCAGGGCAGGGGCTGCTTGAGAGCAGGAGGCAGGGGCGAGATTTTTCAAGCTGAGATGGCGTGCGGATAACACAGGCCTCCGAAGGGGCAATAAAACATGCAGAGGAGAGGGAGGCGGCAGGAACGGGCAGGGCGAGGGGTGTCGGTGGAGGGGCTGCTTTGATCACGGGCGGTCTCGGGAAGGGCGCAGCCCCTGCTGGACCCCCACCTCTCACCGGCGAAGAGCGCCGTCCCGTCCGGCGCGCGCATGTCCGAGAGCTTCCTGTGCACCCTGACCTGGGCGCGGTTCCTGCTCTTCCAGACAGCGAGGGGCGAACTAAGGGGCTGAAAGCAGGTCGTTGTCATGGCCTGGCCTTGGTCCTTGACCTTCGCAAGTTTACCATCTGGTTGAGGAGGCGGTGGGAGCCTGTGGCAGAGACGGCAAAAGTCTCAAGCCGCACAGAATGAAGAGACACCCGACGGGTCCCATAGAGAAGGGTCTTCCGAGGTGGGGGGCGCCCTGAGTAAGCCATAGGGGACCTGTCTGGAATCTACTACGGAGGAGGGGACTTCCAGGACAGGGAGGGACAGATGCTGGTGGAAAGGTGGCTGGTCATCAGCCAGGCGGTATAGCACTGGGGACGCTGTGAGAGTGTCACCCACGTCTGTGAGGTCCCCAAGGAGCCCTCCATGGCCCTGGGCTCGCAAGGCACAGCGCACATTTGATTGTGAAAAGTCTCTCCCCGTCTCCTCTCCCTGTTAAATGAAACTCATGCTTTTTTTTTTTTGCAGCGCAGTTTGGCAGCGTGCCTCCGAGAAGTTAGAGATGGCCGAGCTGCAGCACCCAGGCTCTTTTTACGTCCAGGAGCGTCTTCCACGGAAACGCTTGGGGTGACGACGCCCGTGGACCGAATTCCGTGTGTGCAGCTGGACACACACCCTCTCAGTGGGTTGTTTTATTTCTTCCTCGCCCTCACGGAGCATCAGGGGCAGGGTGGGGGCAGTGGTCCAGCCACGCCGTGTGCGAGAAGTATGAGACCCAGGAAAACGGAGTGAATATGCCTGAAGGCGCAGTGAGCAAGAGACGGAGCCGGGATTCGAACCCACCTCTGAGTGACTGACTCAAAAGCCTATTTCTGACCGACCCATTTCTTCCGTCTTTAGGGACAAAGACGGGGTTGACGTTTAAGGTCTGATGAAACCAGCGACATGGTTCATGGGCTCTGTGTTAGGGAGACAGGGGCCCTGAGGCTGCGGAGCACATTCGCACCCCGGACAGCGATGCGCGACGTGCTCTGTCTGGGGGACGAAGCCCGGGGCACAGCGGGAGCCCGGGCTCCTGAAAAAACACGACAGTGGCAGGTGCGCGTCAGAGAACGTGTCGATATTTGTTACTGGTTCCCATCAGAGTTGCGGAGGCTGTTACTCTTCCTATTTTTCTTTGTCTAGTTTAAAAAAAATTTTTTTAAAAGAGATAGCATGACTGTTTCGATCAGAAAAAAAGGTAAGAAAGGTCCCAGAACGGCCAGCTTTTTATCATGAAATGAAGGCCCGGTGAGTTTGGAGATTTCGGAGACTGCCCCCGGCGGGAAGGGGGCGGGGAGAGTCACTCAGGAGTCCGGGAACCGGGGGATGCCCCCCCCCATTTCCTTCCAGCCTCTCTTCTCTCTCTTCTGTGTGCGGCTGGTTTTCCGGTTATATCACGTGTTCAGGTTGGAGTGTGGGTGCTGCGGTTTCCGCGGCGATTGGGGGCCAGGAAACCCCGTTCCGGCTTCCCGTGACTGTGCGCCTGTGCGGATCGAGGTGAGCCTTCCTGGTGCCCGCGGCCCCTGGGGGTCAGGGCCTGGCACTCCATAGGCGCTCCATCCGTCGTGCCCAGCCACTGAGGGGTGCGGGAGGGGCCCCCGAGTGTTGCATCTTCTGAGCCCAAGTTTTATGGGGATGAGTTTAGAGAGCAGGCCCCCAAGGCAGGGCAGGCAAGATGGGGGGCGGGGGGGAGGATCTTGCCGCTCACAGTTAGAAATTGAGATTTGACGTATAAGGCCACTGGGACCCGGGCCGGTCTTCCAAGGTGCGGGGGGGGGGGGGGGGGATGCTCTGTGATTAAAACCAGGGAGCGGAAAGGGATTCTGGCAGCTGCGCACTGTGGAAGGCTGGGGCCCGGGGCTGCGAGGCGGTCCTTGCCGGTTCCAGCCAGAAGTGTCCGCCTGCCGGCCTGGGGAGCCTGCTGGGCTGGACCAGGGCGGCAGAGAGGGCAGGGTGACTCAGGGACCCTGGGGCTGAGGGGAAAGGGCGGGAGTCCAGGCCCTGAGGAGGCCCGGTGCCGGCCGCAGAGAGAGAATGCCTTTAAAAGAAGCCCCCCCGCCCCCCCGCTCGGCTTCTCGGTTGCCTGGGTGTGCAAGGAACAAATTTGTGGTGTGGACGGATTCCAGGCCCACCATCCATCATCCACCACGAGGCCTGACGGAGCTCTCCTCGCACACCCGGGGCCTCGCCCATTCCGAGAGAGCATGCTGGAGGCGGGCCAGGGGTCTGCCCGCGGTGGCTTGCCAGGTCCTCCCTTGAACTTTGCTCCCTCCCTCGCTCTGTTCCCGGGTTTCCCTTTAATTCAGAAGAAGCCACAGTGACAGCTGGCAGCCCCCTGGCGGCCCAGCCCCGGCCCTCCCTGCGGGTTGGAAGGGGTGTCATCCTGGGGGGGTCTCACTGCACGCTCAGGGCTGTGCCCCCCAAAGTCCCAGCCCTGCCTGCTGTCCAGGGTCCCCCGGGGGGCGGAGGCCTGGGAGCCGAGGAGCTGGGCGCTTCGCCTGGGTCAGGGGGGCACAGAGGAGGGGCCGGCCCCGCCCTCCCCAGGCAGGTCTCCAAGCCTCAGTTTCCTGTTGTGACCTCGAGTGACAGAATCCGCCCTCCTTCCCGGGCTGCTGTCAGACTCCGGCCCAGAAGACGTGCAGCAGAACAGGCCCCGGGCCAGCGTCTGACATTAGTCACGATCCGTGTGCGGGCTCAGCGTCCCCTCCGGTCCCGTGACGCTGCGCGCTTGTCTCAGGGGTGGGCTCGGACGCGCCTGTGTCTTCCGATGGGCTGCGGGTGTTTTTTATTATTTGTTTTATTATGCTTTGGATGGGGTTCTTGTTAAAACATGAGAGATTTTATGTTTGTTGGTCCAAGGTACTGCAAAATCGTCCGTGGAAAACACCAGCAGAAGACGTGCAGAGACGGGAACATTAGAAACTCCTGCCTGACTGGCCAACAATGGACGTGACTCGCCAGGCGGGCAGGGCCCCCGAGCGATGGGGACGCGAGGCTCTGGACAGGGACCAGACGCAGGGGCTGGCAGGGGAAGCCCTGGCCGAGGACTGCCGGCCACTTTCTCAGAGGGAGGGTGTCTGTGCCGGCTGCGGAGGGCGACCCGAAAGCACCCCTGTACTGACCTGGACGCCGTGGGCTGCCTGAGGTGGGGGGGGTGAGAGGCCACCTCCCACCCCCCGGGCGGTGCAGCAAGTGCCCCGGGGGGCCCCTGAGTGCCGAGGGTGGTGGGTGCCCCTGGTGCCCCAGTGGGGATGCGGTGAAGGATCCCCGTCTCCTTTCCACATGCAGGACGGCTGCAGCGTCCTGGCAGTGCAGGTGAGTCCTGCCCAGGTGAGACCACTGGGTGTGAGTGCCTCAGGCTAACCTGTCTTCAAGGACAGAGCTCGGAACCCCGTCAGTGCTTCATGGAACTGGGGACTCCACGGGGTAACGCCCCCTCCCCGCCCACCACCATGGCTGGGCTTTCTCAGCTGAAAAACCAAAACTACTGAGTCTGGCCTGTGTGTGTCTCCTGGGGAAGGAGAAGGTAAACTTGGGCTAAGCAGGCACTCAGGCGAGGGACAGCCAGCCAGCCAGGAGGGGACAGGTGGAAGGAGGGGCCCCCCTGGCCCGGACACACAGCTGAGATGCTAACCTCCCGATGATGGGGCCGGTCCATTGGGGGTCATGTGGACTCTCACGCCACGCTGGTGTAAACAGACCCCCAAACAGGTTAACATTAAAACACACCGGGAATCCGTTCACGGCGGATCTGAACTGTCTATTTCCTTATATTAAGGACAGATGTTTTTCTCGCTGGAGGTAACGCACACACAGGAAAATTCGGTGTTCGTGGAAAAGTGGGTGGAAGCAGAGGAGACCCACCCCAGGCAGCCACTGGAAGTTTACCCGCGGCCCCCAGGGCGCCAGGCGCCAATGTGCTGGACCAGCGCCAGGCCGGCCCTGCAGACTCCACCCCAAGCCCGACGCCCACCCGCCCTCGGCGCTGCCTTCAGGGGAGGCTGGGTGACTCGGTGCGAATCACTCGGGGTCCCCATGGAGGCCACCGTGCTCTTGGGAGTGAACGAGTTTCTCTGGCCACCAGAGGAGACTAGAAGATTCAAGAATAAAGGCCATCTGTCCCCTGAAGGGACAGCGACACCCCCAGTTCCATTCCTTCGGGAGAACAGGGTTGGAAATGGAGCACAAACCTTTGGACCCTGTCAGTGCGTGTGGGCACCATGAGGGGACTGCACGCCTGTGGCTGGAGGCGGATCTGGTGCTTGGAGAGGGGACCCTCGGCCGCGGCCATGAGACCGAGGAGGTGGAGCCGGGCTCCGGCCGTGGATAGGCACGCGGTCTTCCTGCAGAAATGGGTCAGGCACAAGCAGATGTTTTAGCTTGGGGTCCACACTGAACTTGGGGACCCCATGTGTGAGTGAGAGGCTGGGCTCGCACGATAAACTCGGGGGACAGCCGAGGGCGGGAGTTACTATCGAGCGCCTCCTCACAAGCACATCCACCACACCGTGGACCAGACGCGGGCCCGGAGGGCACCTTCAGAGGGTGTCTGGGACACGTCCAGGCACGGCGGCTTTGCAGCCAGCGACCTGGTGTGAACGGCATGGAGACAATCCCTGCAGCCCCGAAAGTCCATCGTCCCGCTCACGGTTCCAGGCTGCGTGCTGACAGATCGCCACACCCCAACCTCCACATGACTGCCCACCCAGCCCCCTCTCTCTCCAGGGCCGTGGGAAACCCGTTTCTGTGAGTGGCAGGACAGCAGCTGTGCCCGGAGGAGGGGAGCCGGCCCAGGCTTGAGGGAAGTGGTGTGCACGCAGAAATGGCCCGGTGGGAAGCCCGCCTGCGCCGCGCTGCCCACAGGAGCGGGTGAGCGGTGAGGCCGCCGTGGGGGCGTGGCCCACGCTGGCTGAGAAGAAGCACCGCGCCAGGCAGGTTAGGGGCACACTTCACACGGATGTGCCGGGATGACAAACCGAAATCCACACCAGCCGGTGCAGTAACCGCTTTGCCTCCCACACACCCGGGCGAGGAATTCCGGCTAACCCGTGCCCGGAAACTCAAGTGGACCGCTCGGGAGGTTTTTGGGGGGCTGACTTACGGAGTCAGTACGGACCTGCCCCGCAGAACAGGGACCCCACCATCACCGAGGGTCCCCACACTGATTCCCCTTCAGGAATGGATGGGTGTGTGCTCCCCCTTGGCCACCTCCGTTCGCCCTCGTCACCTCCTTTGGCCGACGGAGTATTTCTGATGTAAGCTGTCACCTCCACGTCTGTAGTTGGCGGAACTCTCCAAACGGGGGCTCCTGACTCTGTTTTCATCCTTCACGGTTGTGCTGTCTGTACCCCAGGGGTCTCATCTGTAAAATGTGGACACCCCTGGTTCCTGCCCGATCGGGGCACTAGATGGCTCCCCCAAATCACGCGGGTACAGGCCACTGGACTGGGGCCCGTCCTGGAGGAAGTGGCCAATGAATACCAGTTGCTAATGTGGCGTGATGCTCTTATGAAAATTATGAAAATTATTATACGTTTCCTCCTGTTCTTCCTGATGTGGGGGCTGGCGGTCTCCAGTCTCTGGGCCTTGACTGTCTGTTCGCGTCCCACTTACTTTCAGTTGGCAAATAACCGATCGCAACAAATTTCCTGCCTGGGGCTCTTTCTGGCTATTTTCACGGCTGTTGGTGCCTGAAGGACTCTGATTACTTCCCGGTTTGCGGCTTTTCTTGGCAGTTGAATGGAATTAAATTGAATCGGGATTTTAAGTGTCTGAGCACTGAATAAGAAGGGCCCCTGGATCTGAAAATAATAAAAGTGTATTTGATTAGCAATTTTAATAGTCTGGACTTTCCAGTAATTCCCTTTCGCCTGATTTCCAAATAGTCGGAGCTGGCGAGGGCATTTTATACGCGTTGGAGGTGTGTTTTTTTTGGATGTTTGTAGAGATATTGTCCGTCTTGGTGCTTATATCAGGAAAGCAAACGAGAATATTTATAGTTACGATCAGGGGACGACTGTGAACTTTGCTCGGCCTGACTGGGAATGTCGTGTGGGAGAGACCCGTCCTCCACTCCCGCGGGGGGTAGTCCTCCACCTTCCAGATCTCGTCTCTGTCACACGGCACTTGGCGCAGAGCTGCTGCTTACCTTTCGGGGTGCAGCCGAGTGCCCCCCTTTCAGGTCCCTCCCTTGCTGGTGCACGGACGGGTCTGTCCATTCCCAAGGCGCGTGTTCTGCGAAGGCTCACTATGGGCGTCGTGGAAACAGCAATGAGCAGGGCCAGCCCTGATCTCACGGGCCTTTTTTCCCAGAAGGGGAACAGAACATCCACTCAGAGATGACCCAGTGGCAACTCTGGAGGTTACGAACGCTGTGGAGAAAACCCAGACCCAGGCCAGAGTGGACGGGCAGTCAGAGGGAGCCGCTGTCTAGCGAGGGTCCGGCTGCCCCCCACCCCCCGATAGAGAAATAACAGCACCGAGGACTGAAGACCAGGCAGGAGGCCCAGGCGGGAAGCCCAGGCGCCTGGGGGAGTGGGGCAGGCAGAAGCGGCGCCAGTGCAAAGGCCCTGAGGTGCCATCCTGTTCAAGGGCACGTGGAAGGGCCCGAGACTCCCACCTTTTAAACAGCGGGAGGCTTTGGGATCCCTACAAGGCCGTCGCCCGGGCACTCAGGCCTGGAGCAGTGAGCGTGCCGAGGACAACGTGCGTCTGTGTTTTGTGTCAAACTAGGCCAGGCTCGGCGAGAAGGCTGGGTCTCATGTGTCACGTCCGACCGACGTGAGCAGAGCTTGGGGCTCGAGGCCGAGCAGGACTCGGAGCTGCGTCCCGGCGCTCGGCTGCGGTCAGTGGGCCCGGACGGCCAGGAGGCCTCGCGTCCATCGGGGACGCAGGCTGGTCCCAAGGGGAGCACTGGGCTCGCATTCAGTTCTCTGGGGCGGTGGGGGGCGGAGCACTGGCGCAGAGCTGGGGGAGCTCCGTCCCTACGGCAGTGCCCCCCAGCCTTGCCCACATGCGCTGAGCCATGATCTGGCTCCTCGCACACCTGTATCCTGTGCTCTGACAGCTACAGTGAGGAGGGGTGCAGACACAGTCAGGGAGGTGCTGGACAACTGCCTGCATCCCCCGGAGTTCCTGGGAAGGCGACCACAGCAAGGACATCGAATCCTCACTGTCCATTCGGAAACCAGACGAGTTCCTGAAACGGGGGTCCAGACCTGAGCCTGTGAGGGCTGGGTTGGGGCGACACAGCCACCATCCGCTGTCCCTGGAAGAGAGTCATTGACTGGTTAGCCTCTCTGGTCCTGGGGTCTGGTGGCGGAGGTCAGTGGCAGGACCCACGTCGTTTTGGGGTCTGGTCTCCAGGGGTTCTAACAAACCTCAAACGCCAGAAAGTCAGAGAGTTGGAAGGGGCCCCCCTCCCTCCTCCCCACCACACCGCTGTAATAAATACAGTCACTTCTGTCCATGACCTGAGAGTCCTTCCTGGTGGTTGGAGTAGGTGAGCTGGAGGAAGAAATCAGGAAGCAGAGGGGCATGAGGATGCTGGCATTTGTTTAACCCCGTAGGAACGTGTAATGGAAACAGGACAATGTGGATAACCTTGAACTCGGAAGGGCGGGGGAAGCTGGGAAATGGCCCCGTCATGCCTTTGCAGGCAGTGGCCACCAGGGGGTGCTCGAGTTTGCAGCACGGTGGGAGCCTCCCAGTGGGCGGTGGTGGTTGGTGGCATTCTGGGCAAGGGGACAGAGGCTTCCTGAGTAGGAATCCCAGTGAAGTCATCTGGCGACTCAGTGCTCTCCAGGGATGACAGCTGCTGTCTCAATGCCAAAGCCGGCATGCTGTGTCAGTGCAGAGAGGGCCTTGACCGGCGGCTTCGTGCTAGGCAGGGAGAGGGGGACCGTCCTCCCCACCCCGCATCTGCCACCCGGCATTTGGCATTTCTATTTTTAATTTTTTTCCACTGGAAATTAATGTCTGCCCCTGGCACAAAGTGCCTTCTTCCTGCGCAGCTTGGTCTTCCTCTGGTGTGACCACCAGGCGCTCCGGTCAGGTGTCAGCAGGTAGGGCGTCGGGGCGCCCCCTGGTGTCCGAGGAGGTCTCTTCCTCTTCTCCCAGTGGCGGTGCTGCTGCAGGGACCGGTGTCCGACAGGCAGGGCTCCTGCCGGACCAGACGCACCTGCACACTGGGAGCGTCCCTGTGGGCTCCGGCACGCTTACTTCTCTGGGTCCCTTTGTCTGGATGGTGGGGGGCTGGGGGGCTAGGCGAGGTGGGCAAGGGCCAGCCTGCCTTCTTCCCTCCCCACAGCGCAGTCACGAGGCTGCCCTGCTGGCCGGGGCAGGGAACTAGGGTCGGGCCCAGCAGGGGCCCAGGAGTCCGACACCTGAGATGGGTGGGCACCCATCAGGCCTTTGTGGACTTAAATTCTCAGGTGGACGCCAGGAGGGCCTGGGGTCCAGCATCTCACAGTGAAATCCTGTGGGAGCTTGAGAGCTGAGGAAAGGGACGTAGCAGCCAGAGGCAGGTTAGGAAAGAGCGAGAATGTCCTATCAGGAACAGCAAACGTTGCTTAGGTCTCTGAGAGGCAGGAGGGGACACTTGGTCACCGTGGGTGTAGTGGCAGCAGGAGGGCCCGCTATCGGAGGGCTCGGGGGTCCAAGGGAAGAGGTTGGAATGATGAAAATTAGGGTCTTGGGGGAGAGGCCTGTGGACCTGGGACCCAGGGCTCAGGATGGGGCACAGCCAGCGGGTGCCTGTGTCCCTCAGGTGGACACTGAGGAGCCTGCTCTGCTGTGGGCAGGGTGTACACTGGGACAGCAGTGAGCAGGGAGAAGTACAAGGGACCCAACTTGTATATTTTTTTCTTTCTTTCTTTCTTTCTTTCTTTCTTTCTTTCTTTCTTTCTTTCTTTCTTTCTTTCTTTCTTTCTTTTATGGCTGATGCTTCAAGACAAACAGGTGTGATGGCCAACCCTCAAGACACCAAACTGGCTGCCTGGGTTCCTGCACAATGAGACGGTCCCATTCCTGACCTTCAAGCTGGAGAAAGTTCTGTGCAGATGGCAAGACAGAGGTGTCTGGGCTGCCCTCCTAAGCTGGGAGATCACGGGAAATACCGCAAATGGGGGGAGCTGCTGCCCCCTTGTGGATACCTGTGGTTCTGCAGGAGGGAAATGTGACATACTGTTGGCTGGTTGGTGACTTCGAGTGCCCTCAGCCTTGACCTCCAGGGACGACCAGTATGATCCTTGATGAAGACAAGGGAGCACTCAGCACTGGTTCCTCAGAACGATGTCTTTCTTCAAAAAGAATGAAAGTCTCACCACTGAGCTCTCCACCCGCTGCTCAGAGATCCTAATACCCTGTTCGGCCAGCTATGGACACTGGCCCAGGGCCTTGGAGGACCCTTTTCAACAGGAGTCAGCAAGCTTTTCCTGCAGAGAGTCAGGTAGTAAATACTTTGGGCTGTGACCGTACCATCTCTGCCTCAGTCACTCAACTCGGCCAGTGCAGTCGGAGAGCGGCCACAGATAGGGGCCAATCCAGACAGCAGATGGTGTTCTGATATGACTTCATAATATACATTTTGTATAGTTTTCAGGTGGTGCCACCAAACATCCTCCTTTTGTCTTTATAGACTTATTTAAAAAGGTAAAAACCCGTTCTTACCTTGCCAGTGTTATGAAACCAGGCGGCAAGCTGCCTCGGGCCCATGGCTGAGTCACTGGTTCATGGTTGAAGCCATCAGGTGGGCCACCGTGGGCTGAGACCAAAGGAGCGCCTTCGGCCCCGCCTCGCTGTTCCCAGGAAGGAGCTGCGCCCATAGGACCCGGCCGTGGGGTCAGCCCGAGCTCTCGGATCCCACTTTTACAGGCGTCAGGGGTCTCTGGGGGAGAGGCTCTTGCTCAGAATTTCACCCTTTTTCTCCTAGTCATTGAAATCTGTGTGGCTGGTTCTCACAGACTGAGGGGTTCACAAGCTGGAGCCTAAGACGTGGTTTGGGGAGCAGCCTCGCCTATCCGCTCCTCGCTGACGAGGAAAACCCCTCTCCACACACGGGAGACAGGACAGGATGGGGCGGTGGCAATGGCATTTTGACGGGGTTTCCCAGGAACTCGGTCCTTTTCAAAGCCAGCTGCGCCTGTTCTGTGACTTCTCTGTTTCCTGGACATCTCAACCCCAAATGGGAGATTTATATAGAAACAGGATGAATATAAGGAACTTTGAAGGCTTCTAAAGGGCTTCTTGTGGGGGAAACCCAGTTCAGAGCAGCGTTGCTTTGGGGTTGCCACATGGCAAGTGAAGGCTCAGTCTTTGAGTTTTGTTAGATGTGGGTGACTAAGGACACCTGGTCAGTGTGGGGAGACAGGAACGGGGCGTGGGGGGGGGCGAGGCCACTGTGTCCATCTTCATTCCCTGGGTTCGAACCCTGTCAGCTCCTGCTCTCGCCTTCTCCCCTCCCCACCCGCCAGCGTCCGACTTGGCCAGGCTGGAGGTAGGGCCCGGACACAGGTGTGCGCACCTGAAGACAGGCGTGGAGTGGTAAGTCCTGTGGCAAACGAAGGGAATGAGAGAAGGCACCCAGGACCTGTCTGAGGGTGTAGGAGGCATGCAGTCAGCAGGGTGGGGGCAGGATGGGGGAAGAGCAGGGGACACGCAGGGTGTGCAGTGGGGGACCTGGGTCGGGTCCCCGCCACCGACGTGCAGGGCTAGTGTTTGGGTGGGGGAGTGGGGGAGGCTTGAACAGCCCATGTGGCCAGTGGTGAGGAGACATTTGGGCTTTTGTGGTGACGGGGGCTCTGTCACAGGACCCAACAGGCATGTTGAGAACCAGCAGTGATGGAGCAGGGCAGCAGAGGGCTGGGTCAGCCAAGCCCACGGGTCCTCTAGGCTGACTTTCTACTCTGGAAGCCACGCCGGCCTGTCCAGGGAGGTCCAGCCCTGTGTCCACCCTGTCGCTGGGGGAGAGGACGCAGCCCGGCTTGGCGGGCGCGACCCCTGCCTGCGGCTGTGAGTGAGTCAGCAGGGCTGGAGCCAGCACCCCGTGGGGAGAAAGCCGAGCCCGAGGAACTCCGAGGGGCGCCCTCCTCCCTCCCCGCCCAGCCCAGATGTTCTGGGAGGTTCTGGCTGCGGTCTGGGGCACACCCGCCTTGCGCGGGCCAGCGGGGCTGTGGCTGCTGCTCGGCTACCTGGCTCTCAGCAGCTGCTGGCGCAGAACCAGGCCGGGCGGCCCAGTCGTGGTGGGGGCTCTGGGATGCTGGCGGGGGCCCTGCCATCGAGGGGACAGACCGGAGGCAAAACCTCGGCCATGGACACTTGGCAGCTCCAACCAGGGGCAGAGCACGTTCAGGCTGAGGCTCAGGGCGGACCTCACCCCACTGCGTGTGAAATCAATGAGGTAATGAGTGTGGAAACTTTTGGAAAAGTCGCTGAGTGTTTGCTGTACCCCATCCCTCTTCTCTTCCTGCTCTGCGCTGTCCTGCCGTGTCCCCGAGCTCCACGGGACCTTTCCCCTGCCTTCCTCCCCCTTCATCACTCACAGGCACTGGGCCTTGCTGACTGGGTTTCTGAGGTGACTTCCCTTCCTGCCCCAAGAGTTCATGGCTGCCGCCCCCGCCCTGGTCCGGGCCAGGAGTTCTTACTTATACTAGAGTAGTAATGTCTGTCTACTCCACCACCTCCCCTTTCTCCTCCTCTTGCCTTGTCACACACTGCGACCAGGGGTGGTCACCTCAGACCACACACCTGTTGTATCTTCCTCCCCAGCCCCGACCCGCAAAGGCTCTCTGTTGCCTACACAGTAATAAACTCTCAGGCCCAGGATTCAAACCCCTGCCTTGCCCACCTCCCTGTGTTCACAGAGACCCTTCGCCCTTGGTGCGTTCACCTGGCCACCTGCCCAGCATGCCTCACGATCAATAACCTCCTGGTGAACCCCAACCCCCCTTTCTTCAAGGTTCAAAAAGGGCTGTGGATTAATTTTTTATGGGATGAAAAAGGCGGGAATGATTATATTTTAGGTACAGCAAAGAATCCTTCTTCCCCCCCGATCTCCTTAATGTATGCACGCTGCAGGTGCTCCTTTGGTGGCAGACCCTGGGCTGAGGATCGGGCGGCAGGTCCCAGGACCCACCTGGGCACAGGGGTCTGGAGCCACAGGGATTAAGGCTACACTTCTTTTTCCCCTCGAACAGATCCACAGTCGCAACTCTAACACTGGTGCAAAAGCATCCGCGGAGTGGCGGTTCCCCTTTTCGCTCCAGCCACCAGGAAGCTCAAAGGCAAGTCTGACGCTCGGTCACAGTCGCCACTGGCTCATGCAAACACGTGCGTAGCAGGCGCCAGGTTGCGTTGAGAGCCACGCCGGATCAGACTGCGGCGAGCAGGGGACGGCCCTGAACTCGCGGGGTGGCGTGTGTGCAGGGTCTGTTCTCTCTGGTCCTCACCCTGATGTTCTGTTTTATCAGTCTGTGGGTCCCGTCTGGAGTGTTGTGTTAACTTTCAGAGACACAAGGCCCTGTCACTGTATACAGAGGGGGTTTACCATTGTGAGTAGGTGAAACAGAGTTTCTTCTTCTTCTTCTTCTTCTTCTTTTTTTAGTCCTCACCTGAGGACATTTTTTTCGTTGATTTTAGAGAGAGAGAAGCGTGGATTGGTTGCCTCCCGTACATGCCTGGACTGGGGATCGAACCTGCAACCCTTTGGTGATGGGACAACACTCCAGTCAACTGGGCCACACCAGCCAGGCCACAGCGTCTGTTCTTGTACTATTTTTATTAATTATTGTGTTAGTTTCCATACAAACAGCTGTAAACCTCCTTGTGCCCCACCCCTCAAAGCAGCAATGTCCCAACCTTGGCCACGAGGTCGCAGGTTTGCCCTCTGTGGTCACGAGGTATGCTTTCTTGTTCTTCCATGGCACACTCGCCCCTGAAGCCACTTGGACGTGTCAATGCAGCCAATCCGCTGTTGGACGGGACCTGGCAACTCTGCAGGGCTTTACCTTCTGGTTCCACCCTGACGGTCAGCCTCCTATCGCAATGAAAAGAGCAGCCCCAGGTGGTGATTTTGAGGGGTGACTTCCTCTCCCATCCCCAGTACGCAATTTTAATTTTAAAAATCCATTGCAGCGTTAATAGTATTTGCACGTCGCCCGGATCCTTTTCGGGAAGCGGCTGAGATGCCGTGTGTAAGTGACTGACTGAGAGGAGGGGTCCACCGGTCAGAAGAAGTGACGGGTGTGGGGGTTCAGGGCTGAGTGGTGTCCCCCGGTGTCCTTCCAGCAGTCACTGGGGTTTCACTGTCCTCGGTGGGTGGAGACGCAGGCCGGTCCCTCCTTCCTGGAAATGCCTGCAAGTGGCCGGGGTCTCACTGTGCGGCTGGCGGGGTGCTGTCTGCACCCGCCCCGTGGAGAGCTGCTTCTGTGCTGGGCCCTGCCCAGGGCGGTGGGCTTGTGCAAAGCTGCGAGCCCCAGCCCTGGGCACCCCAGACTGCTCCACAGGGCCTCATCCACCACCCGGAGGCGTGGCGGGCAGGCGGGTCAGGGCCTCACCTCTTCACATGCCTCTCTCTGTCTGGGGGCCGGGGAGCGCACCCCTTGTGGCCCCCGCCCTCATGATTTCCAGGTTCCTGGTATCTGCTGTGAAATGTCATATGTAGGCATCGGAGGTGGGGCCTATGAGAGCCCGGGAGGGAGAGGGTCCCCAGGCAGCCAGCGGTCTTGGGACTTGTTACAGAGCAGATGGGGTTGTCCCAGGGGAAACCCCTTCCCAGCCAAACACGGTCCTCAGTTTGGTTCAGTCCGGTCTGATGCAGGTCCCGTTGTCTCAACGCCCACAGCCCAGGGCTGGGGACGGGGCCACGCTTGTCAGTAAAACGCGGCCCAGAGGCCCTTGTCATCGGTGAGGAGGAGGAGGAGGAGGAGGATGAGGACGGCAGCAGCGAGACTCTGACTCTGGGCCCACCCCGTGCTGCTATGTTGTTTGTATTATCTCATCTAACGCACACAGAGACACCCTCCGTTTCCTCAGGGGGGAAACTGAGGCTTGGAGAAGTTGAGGAACGCCCAGGCCCGTGGATCACCCAGGCCCCTCCTCTAACCTGCAGGGCCCCTCCCAGCCGAGATGACTTTCCTGTGAAACCGTGTCTGCTCACTTGCGGGGAGGCCACAGGGGACCCCCCGTCCCCCCGTGCATTTAAACACGAGTATGCCCAGACAGACTGCTGGGCGTTCCATGCCCTCACCTCTGTGAGCTCTTGCGGACTAAGATCCTCCTCTCCCAGCACAGGTAAGCAACCCGGAACCTGGAGGGGCCCAGCGGTTCAAGGTTAAACTGTTCATGAACGTCACCGCTGGGACTGGAACTCAGTCCTCTGTCTTTCCGTCATAGCTCGCGACCTGTGACAAGGACTCAAATTGAGGGCACTCTCTGCTTAGTCACCAAGGAGTCCTTGTGTCTCTGGTGTGCGGGGCACAGGTGAGACCCAGGCGCATGTGACGTGGATCCTTCTCTGAAGGCGATCCATCCCACAGGGAGATAAGTGGGTAGGTGGATAATTCTCTCACCTGACCCAAAGAATATGGGACTTTAGATGGTGCCCCAGGTGGCTGGGACCAGTGTCCTCCATGCCTGGGGCTGTCCTTGCCCGGCTGGCGGGAGATCCACGCTTGCCTGGCTCTTCCTCCCCTTCCGGAAGCCGCTGTATGGTGCCCCCTCCACCCCAGAACGTGTGGGGCACCTAGTCCCCAGCTCTCTGGAGTGACCTGACTGTCCCCGGGACCAGGGCCTTCCCTGAGAAGAATCCAGAGGCCAGGAGGGCCTGCAGCTCCTGCGTTCCGCCCCCCCCGCCCCGGGGAGGACCACCTTCTCTGTCTGGGCAGCGGTGCGTCTGCTTTTTCTCCTTGCGCTGGAAATGCATTTCGACTTTTTTTTTTTTTAAACAAATAACACAATTTTCCCTTTGTGTTTCCCTTAATAAAACACAGCGATGAAAGCGAGAAAGGGAAAGTAAAACAACATGTTGCTGTCACCCCCACTCTGCGGTGGGGCGTCCCTCTCTCTGCCCCCCCACCCAGCCCCGCGCCTCTCCCCAGATCTCAGCCACAGAGATTCACGGGTCTCCTAGTGCTGCTCCGTGTTTCCCACCCCAGACAGGCGCAGCTCCAAGGTGGGGCTGCACGTCTCGCCCCGTCTCACGACTGAACTTGACTGAGGACGGATGATAGGAGGGCACCTCCCTCTGGAAGAGGTTCTCCCAGGTCACAAGGTCCCTGCACAGCCTCTCAGGACCCCGCGGTGACCCCTCGTGCATTGGCCCTTGTCTCTTGTTTCCAGTGACGACGCCTCCTGGGCCAGCCTGGCAAGGCCCCCCACCCCGCCCCTGTCTCCCGCTCAAAGCAAAGAAAGCACTCGGCTTAAGACAGAGACGCCGGATGTCTTGGAATCTGCTTGAAGTTGAGTGGTTCCCAATGTTTGGATCAGCAGCCAGTCTCTTACCAAGGATAAGTGCAAGTTTCCCTGTGTGGGACCAACTGCCAAATGTCCCCATGGGGACAAGGACGCGGGGTTCGGGAATAACACCTGCAGGACGTCAGCTGCAGCCACACTAAGAGGAGGCGGGACGGTGAACGCACGTCGCTGGAAGTTACACAGGCCTGGGGCCGCAGCGTGTGAGCGACCGGGAGCCGGGTGCCGGCAGGTTCCGAGGAAGGGGAACAGGACAGAGCCGGCAGCTCTGCCCCATCAGACAGGTCTCGGAAGGAGCAGCTGCCTTGGCCAGTGGCTGGCCCGAAAATCAATGGGCCAGAGGTGGAAGCTCGGAGAAAGTGAATCTCAACCTGATTTAAGCCCAAGTTGGACCCGAAGAGCTTTCAGGTCCCGCTGAACTCTGCACGTCCTTGGGGGTCGGGTTTGGCGCCCTTCCACAAACCCTCCAGACTTCTCCGTGCGGAAAGGGAGAGCGTAGCCCACTCTTCGCTCAGCGCCGCCGGACGGTGTCTCTGTGGCCTGTCCTTTTGTTAAAAAGGTAAAATGATAGCGTTTGAGTTTACGGTGGAGAGCCACGAGGCCTAAGCAGGAGGGTCCTCTGCAGTCGGACGATGCCTGTCCACCCCCCATGTCACGGACCCGGGCAGGGGCGGCACGCAGTGTCCCTTGTGCACCGAGAGGGGTCCAACGGACCACGGAAGAGAGACCCCCAGCGACACAAGGTGTCTCCTTACTGGCTCAGGCACGCGCTCAGACCCTCCAGCCGGCCCGCGCCTGGGCAGATTCTGTGAAGCTCGTGACAAGGGCCTGCGGGTTCCTACCTGTCCCCCATCCTCCTCACCCCCTACCCCTCTGTCCTCGGCCTAATTTCACCCGCTTCAGACCGAGAGGGCCTTTCAGACCCTCGGGTGCAGCCCCTTCATTTTAGGGAGGAAGGCTTGCTTGCTGCCCAGGCAACTCGATGGCCCTGCCCACTCGGGAGCAGAGCAGAGAGTAGAACCAGGGCCCTGGGAGTGGGGACCCCACGCGTTTTTGCCTCTGCAGCGGATCCCACTGCAGACAGCGTGGCCCTCAGGGTCAGCCCAGGAAACGGTGTCCGTCCGTCCGTCCTTCCTGTTCACGTGCCGGGCTCGGCGCAAGGCCCTGGGGCTGATGCTGTGACAAGGGGACACAGTCTCCCTCCTGAAGGTGCCCGAGAGCACCCAGCAGGGGAAAGACGTCACCACCAAACATTCGCGAGACTCTACAAGGAACATTCTCTCACTTGCTCAACGTGTTTCCCAAGTCAAAGCCTTTAGTGAAACCAGGCTTTGCTGGGCATTGAAAAGTATTCCTCAACTCCCTGGCTGGTGTGGTTCAGTGGGTTGAGCGTGGGCTGCGAACCAAAGGGTCACCGGTTCAATTCCCAGGCAGGGCCCATGCCTGGGTTGTGGGCCAGGTCCCCAGCAGGGGGCGCTTGAGAGGCAACCACACAAGGATATTTCTCTACCTCTCTTTCTCCCTCCCTTCCCCTCTCTCTAAAAGTAAATAAATAAAATCTTTAAAAAAAGTTTTCCTTGTGATGGTATTTGTTCTCCATTTTTTTTTCCTTGTCTAACTTCTCGTTTCTATGCTATCCGAAGAGCGCTTGTAACGCATATTTTCCCCTGCTCTTTTTGGGGCGGCAGATGCACACAGGACAGGTGTCGGGAGACTTGCCACTCACCATCTGGGCGACATCAGAGGCCTCCCCCAGTGCCCTGAGCCCCAAGGACTCGTGGGAGAAGATGGCCAAACCTGCTTGCTCGGCCCGCCTTATAGGCACCTGGCAAAGATCGGGCAGAGCCACGTCTGCGGAAGGGCCGGCGGGGTAAAGCGGCGGGCGCCGCTACGCAAAGCGTGGGCCCTTTGCCCTTTCCCACGGTTCCCTGAAGCCACAGGCAGAGTTTGGCTTGTGCCTGCTGCTGAGGCCACTGTCACCACCCCTGAGCCCCCTGGAGCGAGGGCTGCCCACAACTTTCTCTTAAAAATAAGGACACGATCCCGTCCTCGGGGAAGATAATAGTGCGTGCTTGCCAAGCGGCATCTCGCCGGCTCAGGTGCCCCCCGGCTCTGCTTTCGTCCCTGTGGTTATTGGGTGACGACTGTGTCTCTACCTCACAGGGGTGTGGTAAAGATGAAATGAGTTAACCAAACCTGGCACAAAACAGACGTTGGATGAATGTTGGCTGGCCTTGTGATTTATCCAGTGTCCACTGGGGGCCAGGCACGGAGCTGGCCTCCTGGTTGCACTGCTGATGAAGACCGGGTCCCTGCTCCTGGAGGGGCCGAAAGTCTAGCGTTGCAGGCTAAGGTTTGGGTGCAGTGCGCTGACATTTCCCCCGGACACTTCGCTCCCCTGGGAATGCCCCCTCAGCGGACTTCCTGCGCCCCGTCATTGTGGGCTGGGTCTGGGGCTAGACCCCACCTGGTCTGCAGCAGGACCCTGATTCGAGCATCGCGGGGGCGGGGGGTCCCGAGGCATCTGCACACGCCATCCACGAGCAGGTTTCGAGCCCGGCTGGGAGCGCCAGGGGGCCTCTGGGTGACGAGACGGGGCTTGGAGAGCTCGGAGGTGCCGGGGCCGCAACCACACGCCGCCAGCGGCCTCTGCGCGCGCCCCGCGGCCGGGTGAGGGCTGCCCGGTTTCCTCCCGCGCGTCCTGAGGTGGCGGTTACACGTGGAGGGAGGAAACTTGGCGCGCCCAGGAGGTCGCTGCGGCCGCGGGGCGCGCCCGGCGGGGGCCGCGCAGCCGGCTCGGAACGGGAGCGCGGCGGCCCCTCCGCGGGACGCGCTCCAGCCCCCTCCCCGAGCTCTCCACCCCTCCCTGCGCCGCGCACGCAGCCGTCGCCCGGGCCGAGCGGCCGGATTCGCCCCGGCCGACAGGGCCCGACTCGCACCCAGGACCCGGGCCGCCGCCGTCCCTCCCGGCTTCGGAGAAGCGCCGGCCCTCCCCTCGCCTCGAGGAGCGACCGGGCGGGCAGGACGTCCAGAGAAGGCCGGCGCCCGCGGCCACGTCCCAGCCCGGCCCGCGCGCAGAGGAGCAGGCTCCCTCCCGGGCGCGCCGGAGCCGGGCGGGCGCTCCCTGCAGCCCCTAGGACCTCCGCCTCCCGGGCCGCAGCTGGTCCGGCTCCGGCCGCGCAGCGAGCTCGCCCGTCAGGTAAGGGAGGCGGCCCGCGCTGGGCTCCGGCTCGGGCCGGCGTTTCTGAAAGTTGATTTGAAACGCGGCCAAGAGTGCTCAGGGCCGGCGCGGCTCCGCCCCGAGGCGACTCCTCTGCTCCCGCAGACGTTCCCGGCACCAGCGGGCGGCAGGAGCGCGGCCCGCGCCCCGGGTCCGGACGCTTGCGCTGCCCTGTCGGCAGTGCAGGTGAGGGGCGCACGGGATTCGGCCGCGCGCGGGCTGCGGAGCCGGTGGTCCCGCGTGCCCGGGCCTTTCACCCCATCCCGCCCGGGAGCTGGGTTCCAGCGGGGACGTCCCCAGGGCCCACCGCAGTGGAGGTTGGGCGGAGTCGGGCCAGCACGGGAGCCCTGGGCTGGGACAGGGTGGGGACGTGGGGGCAGGGAAGGAGAAGCGCAGTTGGGGGGCGGAGGCCGAAGCACAAAACGCGCTGACTTCGAGTGAAGTCAGATCAGTTGGAGCGGCTCGCGGTGACTCGTCTCTCCGCCCACCCCACGTTCCTCTTGGCTGGCCTCTGCCCTGCGGCTCCTTCTGGTCACTCTGGCCACTCCCTCCGGCTGTTCCCAGGAGCGCAGCGGCCGCGTCCCGGAGGGCACGACGCCAGAAGCGCCCTTTCCTCTCCTCCGCAGGTCCTCGCGGCCCGGACCGAACATGCTGGACGGGCTGAAGATGGAGGAAAACTTCCAAAGCGCCATCGAGACCTCCGCCTCCTTCTCCTCGCTGCTGGGTGAGTCCTCCGGCCACACGCCCCCCGGCTCTCCGCCAGGTCCGGATCTGGAGCCCGGTTTGCTGGGACGCTCTGGGCAAAGGGGGAGCTGGCGCCTTGCATCCCACACTCAGCTGAGACCCCGTCTGTCCGCCAGTCCCTCGGTCCCTCCTGCCCCAAACAGAACAGCCGACAGGCTCCTGAGCGGGGCATCGAATTCCCCAAAGCAGTGAGGGCTGGGCAAGCTAGCGCACAGGCCACCGATTTGCAAGTGATTAAAAACACCCAAGGCAGGATTTTTAATCATGGAGCTGATCGACAGCTCTCAAACGCCTTCCTGTCCTCCGGGGCCTACAGGCCAGCGTCGGGGAGGCTTCTCGCGCGCACCGGCCCCAGGCTTGGTCTCAGCCGAGGGGCTTTTCCGGGCTGGTGGGCAGCGCAGCGCGGGGATTAGCCCGCGCGGCGGGGCCCTCGCCTAGGCTTTAATGAACTGGAGCCGGGGCTCCGGCCGGAGGCCCTCCGCCTCCCCAGCCTCTTCGCAGCGACCGCCGTGGAGCGATGTGCCCAGGGCCTCGACAGAATGTCCGCGCGCGCGCTCTCGGGGGCCCCGGAGCCCGGCCAGGACCTCACCCCGCCCAGGTCGCCCTTGGTACCTTTCAAGTTTGGGGAGCAGGCGTTTCAATTGTTTTAACGGGAAGGGTTTTCGTTTGTGCTTTCCTGTGGCCTCTCGGAGCCGCTCGAGCGGGGTGAAGGCGACGAGGAGACAGTCCGGAGGGAGAAACCGTGTGGGGAGAAGCCCCCCAACTCCCCGATTGACACGCACTCGCGGCCGCTGCGTCCCCTTCCTCCAGCCGCCCTTCCGGGAACTCCCCGACTCCTCCGCCCCAGAGGGTCGCGTGGCCCGGGCTGGCTGCAGGGCCAGCGTGCCCTCCGCTTGAAGCGGGCATCGGGGTTCGTCCTGGGCTCCCCGGCGGGGCGCGTCCCCACCAGGAGACGGGGCAGAGAGAGCAGAAAACGTCCCCCTGAGAAGCAGCTTGCTGCTCGTCTCAACCTCCCTCCCTGTGACCCGCGTCGGGGACCGCCACCATGGAGAGCCGGTGGCCCGTCCCCCGCGGAGGGAGTGTAACCGCGAAGCAGGGGAGAGTCCGGCCCTTTGGGACACCAGGCGCAAGGCTGCTGTTCCCCGGGGGCAAGGCTTCCTTTAAATAGCTGTGAAATGTGCCAACAGAAGTGGCCTTCATCCCGCAAAGGGACAAAACAGAAGTCCCAGGGGACAGGGCCAGGGAGAGCGCCCTGTTTGCCGAGTGGGTGTTGCTGTCCCCCGGCTGCTGAGCCGCAAGCTTCCCGGAGTCCTGGCCCAGCAGGCGCAGGGTGCCTTCCAGCCCCAGTCTCCCCTCTGTTGTTGTTGTTGTTGTTTTTCCTTTTCTTTATTTTGATGCCTCTTAATTATGAAAAACTCATCTGCAATTTGCAGCTGAGACTCAGCAAATGGGGGTTCATTGGTTTGAACACCCTGAGTTTGCCCGAGGCGAGATGGCATTTTTCTGTATGCGTGGGGCTTTTAGAAAGCAAAGAAAAAATTTTTAAAGTCTTCCCTCAAAGAAATATAAAAAAACTCAGAACTTCGTTGTAGCGAAAGACAAACCCAAACAAAATTCTTTGCACACAGTCAGTTTTAATAAGAGCCAGCAGCGAGGAGCGCAGTGAGTGATTTCATGACCGTGATAGAATCGGAGAACAGATTTATTGGTGGTCTAATTTTGCAGGACGCGCGCATACTCGGGTCGGTTTGATTATGAAAGGCGACGGACAGATTTCCTCTCCCTCCTCTGGTGGAATTTAAACCTTAAAGTTTAAGTCAGAAGCGCCGCTTGGTTTGGTTTTTCTCTGTCTCCAGGCCTCGGCGGCCTGGGTCAGCCGGGCGTTTTCCACCGGCGGCGGGGGTGGGTGGCGCGGGGGCGTCCGCGGCGTGAGCTCGGAGCGCCGGGCGCGGCGGCGGGAGGCGGACCGCGCGGCTCACCGCGGGCCTCTGTCGCTGCTGCAGGCAGAGCGGTGAGCCCCAAGTCTGTCTGCGAGGGCTGCCAGCGGGTCATCTCGGACAGGTTCCTGCTGCGCCTCAACGACAGCTTCTGGCACGAGCAGTGTGTGCAGTGCGCCTCCTGCAAGGAGCCCCTGGAGACCACCTGCTTCTACCGGGACAAGAAGCTCTACTGCAAGTTCGACTACGAGAAGTAAGTGCCCGCGCTGCCCGGCGCGCCCCCCGTGCGGCGATCGCCCGCGGCGCCCTTGCGCGCAACGGTTCTGGGAGACGCAAAGGCACCCGGATGCCCAGAGGCGCATGGGGTCCTCTCCCCAACCGGAGCGCTCCTCCGGAGGCAGAGAGATGCCCTGCCCACTGCCGCCGCCGACCCCGCAGCAGACGCGCGCGCGAGGGCTGCCCTCTGTAATCTGCTTGCCCAGTTTCCAGGCCTCTGGGGTCCCTACCCCGACTTGGGGTGTCCATCAAGCTTGTTCTCTCCATGCCCCCCTCCATCCCTGGGGTGCCCTGCGGGGTGCCAGTGGCCCCTGTCTCCTTGCGGGTTCCCAGCCTGCCTTACCCTCGTGTCTGTGCCCCTCCCCGCACCCTGCCCCACGGGGAGGACCAGCGGCGAGGCTGTGTGGTGGATCCCAAGGCAGCGGTCGCCTGCGCGCTTTTCTCGATCTGCTTTGTCTGCTGGGGTCCCGACAGGCTACGCTCAGAAATGGCGCCGCGGCCCCTCTGAGCTCAGGGCGCACACCCCATTTGTCGTTTCTCTCCATGTACTCTGCCCCTCCCTTCCCCGTTTCTACAAACCGCTGGGGTGCAGGCCCGATGCAGCCCTGCTCCATTGCTCCACGGGCGCCTCTTCTGAGATCCCCGGGTGTGCGTTTGGGTACCCGCAGCAGGGGGCATTCCCTCCTGCCGACTTTAGAACCCCCCCCCCCCCCCCCCGTGTGTTTCGAGGAGAATTAGGAGGCAGGAAATTTGGAAAGGATTACTTTGAATCTCGACTTCCTTGATGCCTAAAGCCTCCGGGAGTGGGTTAGGGGTTCTGGTTGTCCCCAGGCGGCTGGGGTGGCTTTGAGGAGCTAAGGAGAGGGGACTGCTCTCCTTGTCAAAATGGCTAATTAACAGGGACAGCAACGGACTCAGCAGAGGCACAGAGGGTATTGAAGGACTGGAAAGTGGCTGAGAAGGAGGCTTCTGCTTTTTGTGCCCTGGGGCTGGTCTGGGTGACCCAGCGGGTGAGGAGCCTGTGGGAGAGCCCCGCGCTGGTCACTGGTGAAGGAAAGAGACAGCACTCGGTGCCGATAATCACAGGCGGGTCCGTGTGCTCGCCAGCCCGTTTTCACGGCGTTATTAAAACCACACAATGTCCGGGGGGGTGGGGGGCGTGTGGAAGTCTCCAGGTAACAAAGCACGGAGGAAAAACAAACGTGTGTTCTTCTCCGAGTTGCCCTGTTTGCGGCGGCTACAACGTGACAGAGCTCTCAGACCTCTGACCACAGGCAAAATGTTCTTCCTGCTACTCAGTGTGGCTGTACCAGACTATTCTCGAACTTAACCCCATCTGCATAGCGTCCTGGGCATTTGGGGATTTGTTTTGAAGTGCTAAGTACATTTTCAGCATGAAAAATAAAATACAGGCTTGATGTGGGAGGGGCTGGGTAATGCAGAGCCACGGAACGTGAACAGGCACCACCACTTCCCAGAGTGGTCGTCAGCGTGGCCGTCGGAAAGAACGCAGAGAGGTCTGCCTCTGCCCGTTCTTGGTCGCCCATTTATTGCCAGTGTCTCCGTGAACGCTGCCGTTTTTAGGCAATTCAGCCTGTTTTGCCCACCCAGCCCCTAGTTCCCCTGCCGAATTGAGCGTCTGGCTGATTGCTCACTTTTTCCTCCGCTGACTCGCGTCCAGAGGTCCGTGCAGACCGGCCTTTATCTTGTGGCTTGCAGACGATGGCCGGGGATGCCCACCCGCTTCGGGCAGAACACTAGCGACTTCCCAGGGACGGGAGCTCAGGACAGGATTTGGGTTGTGGGTCTCTATTGTCTGTGAACGACAACAACAACAACAACAACAACAAATCGCAACTCAGGAAAGGCTGCAGGGTCAGCACAGCTGTCCTGGCAGCGGCGCCTCCTCTGAGGGGGCCGGCCAGGCCCTGTCGAGAGAAGAAACAGTTGTCGCGGGTCCTTCCCACAACAATGCCTCTGCCGCTTCAGCCCCTCCGGGCTGGTGGTCGGGCTGATTAGCCCGCCGAGGGTCACTGCTCCCCCGGCAAAGCTGTTTCTGCGGAGGGAAAATTGCAGGGATCAACTTTGCAGCTGCTGGCCAGAACCGGCAGGCTCTTCGAGAGGCGCGTGAGGGAGCCGCGCCGCGCCATGCGGAGAGGTGGCCACGCTGCGGGGAGGGTCTCGTTTGCATTTCGACACAGATTTTGGAAACCCGGGCGTCCAAAGCGGGGTAGCTGGCGGTACACTTGTCTGTGCCCAACCCATGACTCGTTTTTTTTTTTAGATTACTTTTATTTCTTCCTCTTTCCTCCTCAATCTCCCATCTCAATCCCCCGCTTCTTCCAACAAAACAGGGTTTGAATAGATTCGACCATCTCCGTGGTACAAGTTTGCCTGGTGGGAGGGAAAGGCGAGGCTTGTTTGTTTCTTTGTTTTAAAACCGGGCTCAGGACAGACTCCCTCATTCTTTATCAGTGGCTGGAGCTGCTTCTGCACCCCAGACGCGGGCTGGGCGAGGGGAGAGTGCAGAGGGAGGGGCGCGGGCTGCCTTCAGGGGGCGTGCGGCCCAGCGCGGTCCCGTCCATGAGCCTGGTCAGCAAGCATTTCTCAAAAGCCCCTCCGCTCAGAGTGGAGGGCTCGGAATCGGATGGAGGCTCTCCAGAGTGGCCAGGTGTCTGCCCCCTAGGGGGACCCCGACAGATTTCTGATACCACTCGTGAACCAGGGAGCATGTTTCCTCTTTAACAAGTACATCCTTGAACGCAAGTTTGGCTTCCTCGTGGGATCCGGTTAAAACACAAGGCCCAGTGAAGGCCCACGGGGAGGAAAATCCCACAGGGTGCGGGGCGGTCCGACAGTGATGGGGACAGACTGCTTATTTCCAAAGGAACTTATTCGGGATTTCTCCAAAATCCATGAAATTCAAGTGCTGCTTCTGAGCACGCATGTGAGAGAGCAGGGAGCTCTTGTGCATTCTTCAGGGCAGGTCAGAAACGTCGTAGGAAGGAGGCGAGTTTATCGTCATTATGTTAGCCGTGCGTAGCCGCGGGTCTGGCTATTGGGCAAGTTTGCATCTGAATTATTAGCTGCCTGTTCACCGGGTCAGGCAGCCGGTTACAAAGTGGGATTTCTGCTCTATCAACTCATTGCAACACCTTCTCCATGTCAAGCCCTGAATTTGTCTAATTAAAAAAAAAAACAAAAACTGGGATTGACAAGAGAGGTATTGTAGGCTCGTGACCATCCATTTGACAGCTTCGAGATGTTTGGTTAAATATTTCTGTCCTGTGCGATGGCACCCCGAGGAGAAATTTATCTTCTGCTCATCCAAAACAAATAAGCATTTAAGGCTGGAGTGGGGAAGGCTGATTTATGAAGGTCCAGAAATGAGGAAGTGGACGTGACTTTTATGGCTCGTGACCTGTCATCCAAGAAGAACGGCCAGTCAGGTGGGATGCGGTGTTTACGGGATTGCAGAAGGGTGCCTTAGGCGGGGGGGACGTGGAGAAAACGGGGTGCCGCTGCTGTCCACGTTCCCAAAAGTCCGCAGGCAACCAGGATATTCTCCAGCCGAGGGGGCTTCTATTTATGTAACCGTTGGTCCCTATTTCACTGTGTCCTGTGATCTGATTACTTGGGAGTTTTCCCTCAATTTGGTCCCAGCAGATATTGCAGTTGGACTTCGGTCAGAGACGGAAGAGGCTGCTGAGTAACAGGAATGCGGTCTTAGAACAGAGGGGGGAGCCTGCTGGAAGGGGTCCCCCTGTTAAATTGAGTGGATGCTCTGTCTTTCACGTGCCTGGCGGCTCGGCACGTCGAGCAGGGCCCGCCCCCTCCTGTGGGAGGTTTATCATGGTCCCTTCGGTCACTGTGGACGGCGTGGGGATGGCCTGGGATTGGATGGCTGTCATCGGGGCTGCTGTCCCCCCATGACCGCAGGCCTTGGGAAAGCTTTCCTTGGGGGCCGGGCCCTGTTGCCCCCACCCCGCCTTGCTTTGGGATCTGACCGATTTCGTGAAGAGAAGGACTGACCGGGTCTCAGCCCACACCGCTCTCAGGGCGTGCTCTGTAACATCTTATTCTTGGACCTGCTGATTGGCAGCTCCTCGGAGGGAAGGGCTGAGCTAATGGTCTGTGTTAGAACCCACGATGAGCTGACTCTGCGTCTGATCGAGGTCCTGCAGGAAGTGTGCGCAGGGAGGACAGTGAGTTTGCTTCTGTGACTTGGAGATCAAAAGTGAGCATGCACCTCCTCCAAGGAGGGGTTGCAGATGGCGTGACACCGGCTGTGGTCCCGTTTTCGCTTGACTTTGCGCTGCTGGCCCCGCTCCTGGCAGAATAAAAGGGAAGGGACGTAAACATCGAACACGGCCAGGCAATAAATGGAGGTCGGTGCTCAGCTGCTGGGGGCTCAGCCTGGAACACACAGCTGTGTGTGTGCGTGTGCAAAAGAACACGTCCCTCTTGTCTTATTCAGGGGGTGACTGGAAACGGTCCTGGCTCAGGGGGGGTTTCTTTGTTATATGTGTTGGTGCCTGAGTGGGACTTTCTTGGAATCGAAGACTTAAAATTCTGCAACAAAACCGGATAGCAGGAGTGGATAGTCATGGTGTCCTGGGACTTCGAGGTGGGCATCGGCTTCCGGAGCGGGCGCGTGGCGCTCTTTTGGTTCTTCCATAAATGGTGTGCACCGAAAAAGTCGGTGTCCTGAGAGAGTGCACGCACCGTGCCCGTCTGGGCCCCTCGTCGCTCACGGGGCTGAGGCGTGGCTGTTGGTCTCCAGACGTCCGTGGCAAGAGCTTTCCCCATAGTTCGTTGTTTGTCTGGCTTTGTAGTTTCCTTTTTCTTATTGACGACTTTTGTGCTCCCCCAAACACTGTTAGTGACGAGAGAGAGGATGCTGGGGAGGGTTGAGGGGATACTGAAGAGGGTTGCATCTCCAGTGAGAACAATTCCACTTGTTAAATTGTCAGCTAATTAGCGCTCATGGCCAAAGACATTTGGGGGGCCCTCGTGTTCAGAAGTGAGAAAATGAACCAGGATTTAGAATCCTGGTGGCGGTGCCGGAAATTTATGGAAGCCTCTTAGACGACACGCCTACACAAACGTCGTTGAATTATATCAAGTTCCAACGACCCCCGACTGAGCCCCATTCACTCGATTATTAAGCCCAGTTGTGCAGCCCAGGGACATGAATTATGGGGGGAATGTCGTCGCGACCAGCCGAGAAAGATTTAAAAATGAGTTCTGCCGTCATCACGAACTCTTAGCTCTCCTTGAATGCCCTGCAGTTTTGTTGTTTTTTTGGTTTTTTTTTTACCTCTCACATGGGTTTTCAAGGCCTCTCCCATCTTCGGAGGGGAGTTCTTGTGAGCAGATGGGGGAGCCAGGTGGGAGCCTGCCTGCCGCCCCCCCAGAGCCTTCCGGATTCGGTCCGTAATCTCAGGAGCCGAGTGTCAAGAAGGTTCTGGAGGAAATACCATTATAGGACAGAGGACAGAGGCCCTGCCGTGCGCCTGGTTTCTGGAGCCACAGAGAGCCCGGCTGGGCGTTCTCAGGGTTTACGCTTTCCCCTGCTTGTCTTGGACACGTGCGACGTGGGACGTCTCTGTCGGGGGGCGGGGGGCACAAGCAGAGGCAGCCGTGTCACCAGCGACCACGGTCGGCCGCAGGTTTGTGTCTCTGTTTCACACGAGACAGGCGCCCGCGCCGCCGTCCTGCTGACCTGAAGCGAACGCCTTCCAAATGTCAAACTGTTATTTCAGGCCAGCACACTCATCCATCTGTATTTTTAACCACGGCAAAATTAATGGAACGACCCCGGGCCGGCATTCATTAGGAGCAGGATTAGGGCTCCGCGGGCCGAAGGAGGTGTCAACGCTCTAATCTTGCGGCGTGTCTGTTTTCACACTCCTGGAAATAAATAAAATGCGGCTTAGGACCGGGGTCACGTTTCCTCCGGCGTCAGACCGCCCTCGGAGTGCCGCGGTGACGCGGGGCGTCAGGGGGGATGCTCCGGGGGGGTCGCACAGGGTCCCCCGGGGGGTATACCTGGCCCCGTCACACACGGCCTTGTCAGGGCGGTTGAACAAGGGTTTCTAAAACCCGCCCCTGTGCTGTGCTCGGCGACGGTGACCCACGGTGGCCCGGCCATCCACAGAGCTTGTCACCTGCTGCCAGGCTTGCTCAGCTGAGCTAGAATTTAATGAAACCGCCGCCGCCGCCGCCGCCGCAGTGCACCATGATGTCGTGACAACTAAAAATGCCACGTGGACCGAGCCGTCCCGGGCCGCCCGCCGAAGTTTTGTGAGGAGTGCGGTCTCTTCCAGCCGGGTGGGCGGCCGGTTGGGGGGCCCGGTTTTTGGATAACAGGGAGGCCGCCTGCTTTGCCTCGTCCCCAGGCCTCCTCGGCTCTGCGCCCCCTTAGACAGGCGTTTTGTCATTGTCCCCAGGGAATGGATGGGCTCCGCATACG
This sequence comes from Micronycteris hirsuta, assembly GCA_004026765.1. Classification (NCBI taxonomy): domain Eukaryota; kingdom Metazoa; phylum Chordata; class Mammalia; order Chiroptera; family Phyllostomidae; genus Micronycteris; species Micronycteris hirsuta. Next base: position 20,228 of record PVJI01012130.1, on the reverse strand, counting down.
TCTGGCCCCTGTGGGTGGGACAACCTGCCCGACAGGCCCCGTGAGACCCTGTTTACCAAAAACAAAGCCTCAGCCTCCGGCATCACTGGGCATGGGCCACGTGCATATGGGGTGGGGGAGAAGGTCGTGCCTCTGGACAGTGATACAGTAACTAATCAATAATGGTAGTACGAGAATGCATTCTGCGTCTCACGTACACACAACAGTCGACCTACTGTGCGCCTAGCCTGTGTGTGCAGCGGTCACACCTGGCCCCATCCTGCCCTGCCCCGCCCCCCGCCATCCCCCGCCGCGCCCCTCTGCCCAGTGGAAGGAACTCTGTTTGCCTGACTCACGCAGGGGTCAGAGGTCACTCAGGCAGTCTCGCAGACTGCCTCACCTCCCCTGGGCTGTCCTCACGGACATTCTCTCCTGGAGGGAACAAATGAGGCTTTTCGATGCACAAAATGCTGGTGCCCTGGGCCCCGGAGCAGAGCTCGGCTGTGTGATGCTCTCAGGTTTGCATGACCCCATGCCTGCGACTTGGTGGGGGCCATTCAGGGCCCCTGGATATCTCTCTGAGCGTCCCTTCCTGGCCCCCTGGTGGATACGGGTGATTTTTGGCGGGTCAGAGAAGTGCCTGGGCCCAAAGCCGTCACCTGAGAACCAAGGGGACTCATCCTTTGGTGCGAAGCCTGGCTGGTTTCCAATAGGATGGCAGCCCATCCCTCATTCCCAGCTTGGTGCTGCGCCTCTGGACGTGTGCTTCTCCGGCCTGGAATGCACCGTCCTCTCCAGCCCCAGGCCCGGCTGCTGGGAGGAGAATCGTTCTCTGGAGCAGCCGCGCCTTGTTGTTCCACCCGCTCCGGTGACCCCGCACTCACAGTCCTCTTGCCCCCCCGCTCCCCGCAATCAGGCCTCAGGAGGCTTTAAAAGGATTGTTCAAAGCAAAACAAAACAAAACACCCCCTCCTGAACTCTAGATTAGCCTCTTAAGCGCTTAAAAGTTCCTTTAAATGCCAAACGCTGGGCTGCTGGGGACTGTCCCCCGAACCATATTTCCATTCTTCGCATTGCTGCCTCACACTGCGCAGCAGATGCCGGCCGGCCGCCCGCCCCAGATCCCTGCCCTCTCTGTGAGCAGGAGGGTCCCCATGAGTCGTTGTCGGGGGACCTTGCCAGCTTGGCTTGGGGCCCCCAGCTCCAGGCGAGAAGGGGTTGATATCTTTGGGGACAGGATGGGGCCCAGACAGCAGAGAGGGGACGGTGTGGCTTGCACAGTTTTCGGGAGTTTGGTTGTTACCAGCCCTCTCCTGGGCGCTGGGGAGAACCGGGAATAATGGGGTGGAGGGGGAGGCTCCGCTGGCCTGGATTTGAAGATCTGTCCTTGCCCTGAGAGTGGGTGGTTTGGGGGCCCTTCTGTCTGGGGCCCCCCAGAAACACGGGGGCCGGTTTTCGTTCGTGCCCCAGGCATGGCTGGCCCGACACAGTCCAGAGGTGGATTCTTACGGCCACTCCGGCCTTCTGCCTGGCGCTGTGACCTGTATTTCAGCCTCTCCACGTGTCCTGCCCCTGGGGCCTTTCGGGCTTCCTGCCCCTGGACCGGCTCCTGGGCGGCTTTCTGGTTTCCACCGTGGAACAAATCCTTTTTAACCTGGCCGTGGAGCGCTGCTGGCTCCCCTCACCCCCTTCCCTCCCACCGTTTTCCGCTGTGCTTGTCTCCCGTCCGCCCGCGCAGTGACAGCCACCCCCGTCACGGGGACACGCCGAGGCGTGCCAGAGACAGCTGCCACCGTCAGGACCACGAGGAGGGCTCTGGAAATCCAGAGGCGGGAGCGTTCCAGGAGAAGCTCCCGACTGTTTCTCTCCGGACTGTGCCAGCGCCCACCGCCCCCCTTCCCCAGGGCTCTGAACCCCTGCACCCCTGGGTTCCGCTGCAGCGCAGGTTGTCCCGCCCCATGCTGAGGACCCCCGCTCAGCCCCGGCTCTCGCTTGTCTTGTGCTCTGAACCCTCCTTATGAGCTTCCACATGTCAGAGTGCCCTGGGTGCAGCCGGGAGCCCGCCTGCCGCAAGCTGCCCTGTTGCGGGGCCGCGTCATGAAATAATTCGCACTGGGATGTCCGCAACTGTTTGGTTTTCTTCCAGGGACACTTCCAGCGGGGAGGGTGTTCACACAAAGGAATGGCTATTGTGCGAGAGAACTTCGGGCCCAGGCGTGGGCCGGGGAAGGAGGCACTTCTGGGCAGAAGGCAAACAGCCTTGGCCGGGCGCTTGCCCGACTGTGTGAGGCCGGCAGTTCCCCACCCACATCGTTTCTTTTGGGTGTTATTTTCTTTCTGCTCTGTTACTGGCTGGGATCTTCCGCTTCTCTTCCTTTTTCTTTATACGGATATTTTATTTATTATTGTTATTTTTAATCCTCGCCCTAGGATATATTTATTGATTTGAGAGAGAGAGGCGGGGGAAGGAGAGAGAAACATTGATCGGTTGCCTCCCGTGTGCGCCCTGACCAGGGGTTGAACCTGCAACCTTTTGGGGATAGGGCAATGCTCCAACCCACTGAGCTACCCGGCCAGGGTGGTATCTTCCATTTCAAAAGTCACGCCCGTCAGTGGAAGGGGGTTAGACAGGTGGATGTGGGTAGTGGGGTCACTGCAGTACACTCTCCAGTCCTAGAAAATAATTTGAAAGGCATGTCCAGAGATGTCCAAGTCACAGTGTCCTCATTTATACGGCAGAGTAGACCAGTAACCTGTTTATAGGGTTCTTGTGAGGATTACGTGAGATAATGGGAAGCCTTCTGGGGAGATGTGGAGAACTATGCAGAGTTGGGTGTCGTCATTGTTTTTCTTTTTTTTTTTTTTTAAGATTTTACTTATTTATTTTTAGAGAGAGGGGAAGGCAGGGAGAAAGAGAGGGAGAGAAACATCAATGTGTGGTTGCCTCTCAGGCGCCCCCTACTGGGGACCTGGCCCACAACCCAGGCCTGTGCCTTGACTGGGAATCGAACTGGTGACCCTTTGAGGGTCAATTTTCCAAGAGCCGTCATATATACTCTCTCCACGGGACCTCACGAGCAACTTACACATTAGGCAGGAGCGGTTATTTCCCGCGTTTTGTCATGGAGGAGACAGCCGCTCAGAGAGGTGACCGGCATGTGCCCGGGCCCCGCTGCTGGTGGAGGGAGGAGCCGCGGGCTCCGCTAACTCACACCATCTGCTGCTCGAATTCTGGTGGCACACCCTGGTGAGGTCACAATTCTCGGTTTGTCCCGTTGAACCAGCTCTTGGAAAACAAGTCCCCACCTGCTGGATACTTGAGCGGTCAGCTGCTCCTGCGTGGTGTGGTTTTAAAGGACGCTTTTTGGATTTGGGGGTCGCTGGTGTGTTTGGGTGTGAACCTTGCCCTGTGAGCGCACGTCTCCCGCTTGTCCGGCCCTCTCTTGTCCCATCCCGTCCTCATCCATCTCCGTGGTCCCCCGAGGGTGGCTGCCCTTCCTTCCGGAAGAATGACAAAAAGGCGCGCGAGCCCACGAGCCTCCTCTCTGGCCCCCAGAGTGGCTAAGGGCGACCTCTGCTCGGTGTGCGTCTTGGGCGGCTGGGCTGTTAAACCTCAGAGCCGAGCATCTGGATGTAGCTCCCCCCGGGACCGCCCGCAGCTGTCCCTCCACTGTGTGGGTGGCCCCTCTCCATGCTGCCCCTGTGTTTTCAGGTGGCCGAGGCCCAGCTAGAAAGTGTCCCACTGAGCCCACGGGGGGCCCGTGGCCAGCACTGTCCCCACCCTCGTGTCTTGGCCGGGCTGGACTGGAGAAGGAATGATGGAATCTCGGTTTTTAAGGAAGTCAAGTGTTCCAGAATCATATGATTTCTCTCCCCCGTACCGGCACTGGGTTCTCTTCGTTGTGGCCGATTTCAGAGAGAGGAAATGTCCGTCTGCATTTGTCCGGGTGTTCCACGAGAGGAGAGATTTGGGGTAACGCATCGGAAGCCTGGGATGCGCTTGGCTGGCCGCCTGTGGGTTTCTCAAACGTAGACTCCAATAGAATCTTACAAGCAGTCGGTTCTCTAATTAAATCACTCATTCGCTCATGGAATCATCAAACGGACATGAAGTTCCTGTCCGTGCCGGGTGTGTAAAAGCAAATCAAAGCACTGGCTTATTAATGATTTAGGGGAGGCCGTGGAGAGACACAAATTTAGCAGGTGCTCCAAAGACAAGTAAGATTGTTCTGAGAGAGGCGTGGCCCGTGGGGCAGAGGCGTGGCCCGTGGGACAGAGGCGTGGCCCAGGGCTCTGCGTTGCGCCGTGCTTGTCCGCCTCTGAAATGCATGTTTGCTGATTGGTTCGTCGCCTGTCTGTCACCAGATCACAAGCTCTGTGAGGACAGGGACCTGCCTGCTTTGTAACCTTCAGTTTTCTCCGACTCCCTCGTCCCGAGCGTCTTGCATGGCACTCAATGCGCAGCGGGCCTTGGGCGAAGGCGTGTCGGTGCGATGGGTAAATTCACCAGAGAAGGACAGGCTGGGGTGGCTGAAGCTGCCTCACGGAGGAGGCGACAGACAATAAACCAACACACACGCGTGTATTTCAAATTGCGGTCCGTGCTGTGAAGATGATCAAGAACACGATGCAAAGCAGAACCGGAACGCAGAGCGCGAGGTTATGCTACCCTACAAACGTGGGGAGAGGAGGGCGCCCAGGGGGCCCCGTGCCCTCGGAGAAGAGGGCCCAGGCTGGGCAGGGCCAACTTTGGGGGGCAGGAGGGTTCGGGAAGACGCAGTGGGCTTGGCCGTTGGGCACTGGTGACCATATGGAGAACCACATCATCAGAGGCACAGAGGGGACAGGACAACGTGTTACCAGGCCGTCCGGTCGAAGGAAACCGAAGAGCTGAGGGAGTCTGTGTCCAGCTCTTCGGAGAAGACGGGTAATGGAAGAAGGGTGGAGACCGGATGAGGGGCGGACGTTTTAGGGTGGGGTCGTTGGGAGCCTCCTCGCTGGCCCAGGCGAGGTCAGCCAGGAGAGGAGGGGGTTGGAGGTCCGGGGTGGGACGGGCGTGACCCTGACAGAGGAGGAGCCTGGGGAGGGGCAGCCATGCCCCCAGGCACGGGCTCTTCCCTGCTTGGACTTCCTCAGCTGTCCACTCCTGGTGTTCTCTCGTGTGTTCCTCTGTGGATTCCCCGGGACTGGTCACCGCAGAGCAGGGGTCTGCAGAGGTGGGGTCTGCTCTCCGTCACTCCTCGGGGTCCCCCAGTGTGGCTGCTACAGCTTCCCACGTGGCTTCTTCCCCAGCTCAGCCTGGCCCCTGGGCAGCAGAGCGGGACTCTGGACCATGTCTTCCCGTGGGTGTGGGCAGTTTTCCTGTCCACCGCCCTCGTCCACCGTCCTCCTGGTCCTGCCCCTCGTCCGTGCGGAGCTCCATGGGGTCAGGGCATGGCCTGAGGTGTCCCTGTGGGGCTGATGCCGGAGCACAGGCGTGCCAGTCCCCTCAGCCAGAAGCTTGGCCGCCAGCCCCTCCGCGCACCTGGCAGTTGAGGGGCATTTGCTCACTGGGAGGCTCAGGACAGCTCTAAGTGGGGGTGCTCCTGGACGGGGATGCCGTCTGCTTGTTCACCAGGCCATGGTGGCCGGCGGCCACTCCGTTTTGCAGTCCTATCCACGTGGTTGGCTCCTCTGTGAGCTCTTCTATGCTGGAGGCTAGAGTGACCTCGTGGGTAACCGTGGGTGTTCGGACCCCTTGAGCTTCCTTCCCACCATTCCCTCCGATTTGGCCACTCAGGTCTGGGCCGATCCTTTGACCTTGGAGATGATCCCATCTGCCCCAGTGCCTTGACCTTGAGCCCCTGGATGTGGAGCAGGATCACAGCGGGGACAGGGAGCGGGGAGCCATGGGTGTGGGTGGGAGCACTTCCCTGGATCGGGTCTGTGGCTGCCAGGTCCGGGTGACCCTGGGAGACGGAGGTGGCAGGGTCACAGAGGGCCAGACCTCTTCACTTCGCAGGGAATGAGCCTGTGGTTGGCGTTACCAACGAAGCCATATCCCGACGCCTCTGCCGCTGTGGCCGGTAGATTCAGGGGAAACTAGATCAGCGATGGCTTGTTCAGTGCCGTAGACAGACACCCAGCTGATTCATGGAATGAGTTTCTCTACTTGCCGACTGGTGTGGACCAAGCTCAGTGGCACTCGAAGGGGGACGTGGCGGGGAGGCGGCAACACAAATGGCAATACTTAATGCCGATTTGCCTCGCGGTCCCCTGTCGGCTGTGGAAAGAGCGAGGCCAAGCGGACTGCACCCTTTCAAATGGCAACACGGCCACCGGGGGACAGTTGGAAAGCATCAGAAGCCACGCCGAGTTTCTATCAGTCAGTTAAACGCTCTCCATCCCTGGCCTCTGCCCCCACTTAATTATTAAAGGATTAGACAACTTCCCCAGTGAACGCCCTTAAAAATTTAATGATGTGCGTGTGGCAGCGGCCCAGCCCGTAGGACAGGGTGATTTCAGCTTCGCCCTGACGTGCTGCTTAGTCAGAGAGGAGCGCAGGTTCGAGGCTCCCTTGACCTGGGATAGGGGAAGGCCCTCCATCCGTCAAGTCCCGGGCCAGGAACACAGGGAGCTCCCATTCCTGATGACTCTGAACCAGGTGGAGCTCGTGGCCGGGAAGAGATGCAGGGAGGACCTGCCCTGCCTATGGCCCCGCAGCCGACTGTGGCTCTGTGCGGCGGTCCCACTCTTCGTTCAAACGGACAGTGTTTGCAGGAGGAGCTGGCAGAGAGCTGGGTGCCCAGGGCCTTGCTTGGGGTCGTAATTGTGCGTGAGGGGGTCAGTCCCTTGCAGGGTCTGCAACAGGACATGTGGGCTTTGAATTGCCCTTTTTTGGGGTAGAACACACACACACACACACACACACACACACACACACACACAGGCACACTCTCTCTCCCCGGGAAACTGAGGGTATGTCCACGTGACGTCACTGAGCGAGGTTGGGGTGTGACCTGTGGCCAGAGAGCTGAACCAGTGCCTCTTGGTCTCCATGGGGACCCAATCCCTGTCCTCAGACGCACCAGCACCAAGGAAGGGGAAGTAACTGTGCCGATCAGCCACAATCAAGCTCCAAGGCCAAGGTCATCAGCAAGTGTCCTGGATGAGCAAGTCTGAACCAGGGAGTGCAGTGGGTGGGGTGAGGGTGAGGTTGTGGTTGGGGGCATCCATAGATTTTATCAGACCCTGGAAGCTGCCTGTGATCCCAAAGTGGCTAAGAGCTTGTGGCCCAGAAGAAAGGGAAAGGGTTAGGTGTACATGGCATAGGGATGACAACATCGCCAGAAAGGACGACAGAAGACAGACCCGCCCCCCCGTCCCCCGCCCCTTCCACACGGACAAGGGTTCAAATCGCAGCTCTGTTCCTTGGCCAGTTAACCTCTGAGACATCTGCCTCCTTATTTCAGAAGGGCAGAAATAGTGTCTTTACCTGTGGTGCAGGGATGAAAGGTGGTGGTGTTTACACAGCATCTAGTGAAGATCCTCCATCAATGGCAGCTAATTACACTAATAACTTATTCACTAATGCACAGCAATGCCAGTCAACTGTCGATGATGCCCACATGGGAGAGTTTATTCTCCTACCGGCGGTTTGTTCCTTGTGCCACTTTTAAACCTCAGCGCTACTTTTGTGTGAATTCTCAGTGGGTGCACCTCACATGGCAAGAGGAGGTAAAAGCCGACAGACTGCCCTGGAAAGCAAGAACACACGTCAGACGCAGGAAAGAAAAATCGGGAGTAGAAATACTCGCTCTGAGAAGGAGCTTTACAAAACAGATAAGATCTACTCAGCGTTGTTGTTTTTACGAGCTGACTGATAAACTCAAGCAGCCAGTCTTGTTGGTTACATCAATCCTAAACTGAAGAATAATTAGCAAATTTGTTAAGTAGGCTTATGTTTGGTTACCTTTCTTTGCCGACAATTAGGATCATTTGCCGGCAGCCGAAGGCTGAAATGAGTCCTTTCGACGCGATTACAGCTGTCGGGAGAAAATAACGGGTGTCAATTTCATGAAGGCGCAAGTGTCGCGGGTCTCGTACGTAGTATGTTTCATGGAGGCTCCGCCTCCCTCAGGCTGTGCCCACGGCTTGAGTCGTGATCATGGAATGGCTCCTCCTTGATCGGTTTGCTCACAGTAACTTAGGGAGCACCGATTCTCAAATGTATCCATTGTACTAATTAATGGAAGCGCACCCTGCGTGAGTACGTTAGCTTTTATGAGAGAGTTCAAAGTCTTAGAATTAGTGTTTTCTTTTAAAAATCACATATCGTTTCTCGCCCTGGCCAGGTAGCTCAGTTGGTCAGAGCATCCTCCCGATGGGCCAAGGTTGGGTTTTGATCCCTGGTCTGGGAACGAACAAGAGTCAGCAGTGGCTCTGACGGGTGTGGCTCGGTTGGTTGGATGGCGTCCTGCAAAGCGAAAGGTCGTGGGTTTGATTCCTGGTCAGGGCACATACTTGGGCTGCGGGTTTGGCCCCTGGTTGGGGCGTGTGTGAGAGGCAACCGATTAATATTTCCTCTTTCTTTCTCCCTCCCTCTCTCTCTGTCTTAAATAAAAAAGAATCGACCAATGAATGTATAAATAAGTGGAACAACAAATTGCTGTCTCTTTAGATGTCTCTCTCTCTTCCCCCCTCTTCCTCTCTCTGTCTAAAATCAATCAATAAAACATGTTAAAAAATCACATACAATTTCTCTCGATCCTTCTAACACTTCCTCTGGAGTTGCCACACCGTTACTGGCTGTGGGCGTTGAGAACCTCAACGAGAGTGTGGCCTGAAGAGTGGGTGAGGACAGAGGCTGCATTAGGCGGCCCCCCACAGCCCCTCCCAGTGAGGAAATCATGGCTCAGAGGGGCTGCGCGCCAGTCCCCAGGTCACACGGCCCCTCAGCGGCACAAGGCTCTGGCGTTCGAATGTCAAGGCCGGTGGTGTGCACTCTGCATCCCCGCGGTCTTGTCTGGGCGGCAACGCCGGGAGCTGCTGCCTGACCTGGTCCCCGGGCTGCGTGGGGAGGCCCTGACAATGTCTTCCAAGAGAAAGTAAATTCGGGAAGTAAATTCAGGACATTCTGGGGCCATCCTGGTGCCCAGCAGGGAGGTCGAAGTCACTCTCCAAGACGCAGTGACACAACAGCTCCTCCTGGGTACCCGGCCCGGCGAACCGGCCGGAGAAGCCGCGTCTGCGTCAGCGGAGGGTCAACTTGGTGAACTGGCCCTGCCACCCGTCCTTGGGTTTGGCACATCCAGATCGGACCACTAGTGACCATCACTGTGCCCTGAGCATAAACAGTGTTTACATGTTACATATGCGTGCATATATGCACACACACACAGGTGGAATTGTTAGATTTTAGAAAGGGAAGGTACTTCATGGGTCACGGGTCATATAATCATTAAAAAACAGGAGGTGGATTGCCTGATTTCTACCCCTTATTTTTAAAGTGTATATCCTGTAGACAGCACATAGCTGAGTCTTGCTTTTTCTTCTTCTTCTTCAAGGTTTTATTTATTTATTTTTGGAGAGAGGGGAAGGGAGGGAGAAAGAGAGGAAGAGAAGCATCAATGTGTGGTTGCCTCCACATGCCCCCTACTGGGGACCTGGCCCACAACGCAGGCATGTGCCCTGAGTGGGGATCGAACCAGCGACCCTTTGGTTTGCCGGCCATCACTGAATCATCTGAGCCACACCAGCCAGGCTTCTTCTTCTTTTTAATGTACCTGACAACCTCTGTCTTTTAATTGAAGTGTTTGGTCCATTAACATTTAATGTAATTATTGATGCACTTGCATTTCAGACTACCCTTTTGCCACTTTTATGCTAGTTTTATTTTTTCTTTCTATGAATGCGCTGTTTTCTGTTCTCTATTTTTCCTTTTATTCCTTTTTTTTTTTGCTAAGTGGAAATTTTTTTTAGAATTTAACTTGAATATGTTATCGGCTTTTTAACTGTCTCTCTGAGATTCTTAATTGTTTCGGTGGTGGCCGCCAGGCTTACATGTGCGTCTGTAACTGTTCGAGTTAATATCGTGCCCCTGCATGTGACATGGAAGAATTTGGAATGTCTGCGGCTGCTTGCTCTCTCCCTTTGTTTTTTCTTTCTTTCTTTCTATTGCTAGTTTCAGCCTTTTCCCCCTCTGTTCTTTGGATTGGATTTTTTCTATTGATCTATTGTATATATATATATTTTTAAAGATTTTATTTATTTATTTTTAGAGAGAGGAGAAGGGAGGGAGAAAGAGCAATGTATGGTTGCCTCACACATGGCCCTCACTGGGGACCTGGCCCGCAACCCAGGCATATGCCCCAACTGGGAATAGAACCGGGATCCTCTGGTTCCCAGCCCGCGCTCAATCCACTGAGCTACACCAGCCGGGCGATCTATTGTATATTTAAGGTCGTCAGTACTTTGTCATCTCCAAGCTGCTGATACGCCAGTCCAGCGGATCTTTTATTTTATTTTAAATTTTAGAAACTGTATTTTTCAGTGCTAGAGTACAGAGTGGCCCCTAGCCACACGTGATCATTTACGCTTGAATTAAAACTGAGAACAGTTAGACATCTGGGCCTTCGGGTGCAGTCACCACACCATACGCACCCGGTGGCCCCATGTGGCGGGTGGCCCCGCCCTGGGCAGCAGCGATGTGGCATTTCCGTTGCCGCGGGGAGTCGCAGCCCAGCGGGCTGCTGTGCAGTTTCCATCAGATCCCATTTCACAGTCTGAACGTCTCTGGCGGCATGTCCCATCTTTTCATTCCTTTTGAGCATGTTCTCCTTTACATCTTTGAACGTAGTTAACCACAGCTGTGTCAGCATTTCAGTCAGCTCATTCCGACACCTGGGTGACGCTGGGACGTGCCCTCTGCTGACTCCCTTTTCTTTCGTGAACGGGCCGTGTTAAGGAGCTCCGGTTGTGTTCTGGACATGATCTGTTGTAGACAGCCTGGATTCTTATGTTTTTTCAAGGAATACTTGTATTTTCAGAAATTTCCAGTAGCGAGTGAACTTGGCTGAACTCAAACTGTAACTCTGCCTTCTGTGTGGTGGGAGAGAGCCGGCGTCTCCGTTCACTTCCCCGACCCTGCATGGTCTGCTGGAGCCCACCCGGCCCCCGTGCGGGGCAGGGCCAGGGCTCGCGTGTGGCATTGGGGCTCCTTTTCTCTGGGTTTTCCCAGGCTCCTGCTCTCATTTTAAAGTCTGTCCTCTGGTCCTTCCAGCCAGTGACACTGTGGTTTTTCCATCTGCGTTTCCTAGTTACTCTGGTCGAGTGAAAGCTGTAAAAGCAGGACAGTCACCCATTTCTAGTCCTTTCTTCCCCGTGCCGACTCCCCGCATGCGTCTGCCTGCTCTTGGTCGTCGTCTGGGGTCTCCACCTGGTTGTTGTGTATGTCTCGTCCGGAGTTTCAGGCTGTCTGTGGGAGGGTCGGTCTGATACTCATCATTGCTGGCAGAGGGACCTTGTTTCCCATCCCGACTCAGCCCCTTGCTGGCACCCCGCCTCCTGCCTCGGGTCGGTCCGCTGGGCGCTGGGCGCGGTGCCGCCTCCCCTCCACGCTGGCGGCGAGGGCGACAGGAACACACTTCTGGCAGGACCACGGCGGGGTGTTAGGGGGTGGTAACACAATGGTGAGCTCCTCCTGTCATTTTGCACACGTGGACGTTGCACAGCTGATGGGTGGCAGAGCCAGCGCTGGGTCCCTAGTCCCCAGCTGGGCTGCATACACACCATACCACACCACACACACACACACACACACACACGTGTGCACACTCCAGAAATATGTCTGTCTTCGAGAAAGCCCTCGCTTCTCAGTGCCATTTGATTACATGGAGTGACTCTCTGTAAGTTATTGTATGTGGCCGTGGGACTAGATTTCTTGAGAGGAGGTGCCGAGGGCTGCCTGGCAGAGTCGCTAATAACAGCCTCTCTGCCCGACCCTGCCAGACTGCGTGTTTCCTCCGCGGGTTCCCCTTTCTGCACCCCCACAGCTGTCGGGCTTTGGGGGGCATTTTGACGTGAGGGGATGGCTCCCTCCCACAGTGTTGCTGTTCTCCTGCCCCGCTCAGCCTCACTTTCTTTACGCGGGTGCCGGGTGGGCACCCAGCCCATGGCCTGCGGGCAGCTGCCCTTGACTGAACGGCAGGCGTGTCCAGTTGTTGATGCGGTTGGGGGACAGACAGGCCCAGCCTTGCCTGGAGGTGAAGCCAGGTGCCTCGGCTCTCGCACCTCTGCAGAGGCCTGGGGGGAGGCCCCCCTCCTCAGGGCAGGGTGCTCTCTCTGGGGGCCGGTGCGCCCCGACCCACCAAGACGCGGTTGTGTGCGCTGTTCTGTGTTTTGGGATTTCTGCCCCAGAGAGACCCATCCCCGCTTCTCTCCTGACCACTGCGCCGTGAGCTGGGGCTGCCTTGGGAACCGTGTCCTCTCCACGTGGGTTTGAGATCGAACAGGAGTCCCGAGTGAGGGAGGGGGTGGGGGCCGTTCCCCTGTGCTGTTCAGCAGGAGACCCAGAGCCCGCTGGGAAATGGAGGTCTTCCTTCCTTCTCTCTGGGAGTGTGGGTGCTCTGGCCGGAGCAGAGTCTTGCTGCTGGTCCACTTCCCGGGCTCGTCCACACAGCGATGGCTCCTGAAGGACGTGGGCACAGGTGCGACGGCCCTGACGGTGGCCCTGCCGGGGGCCCATCTGTCTCAGCCTGGGCTGGGTGTCTGGCCAGGTGCTGGGACAGACGTGTGTCTGGGTGGGAGCACGGCAGAGGTGTCACGGGGGGCTGGCCTTGCACCCGCGCGCCAGCCGTGCGCACTCGGCATCACACGGCGCCTCCGCGCCCAGGGACAGAGTGAGAGACCTGTGCCCGGCTGCGCCCGGGCTCCACCCCACGCTGTCGGGCTGCGGCTGCTCTGGCTCCGAGGTCCTGAGGAGCGAGGCCCTGGCCCCGCGCTGGTCGCTGGTCGCAGGAGCAGGCCCTCGCCCAGCGGCCGCCACCCCAACACACCGGCGTCCGTCCGTGTGAACTCGTGAGAACAAGGCGGACCAGGGCCCCGTGTGGGGCTCTGGTTAATGACGTTCCCTTCCTCCCGGCCTGCGTCGGGCTCTCCGCTCCTCTCTCCTCCGCGTTCCCGGCTCCTCGTCTCCCGGGTCCGACCCTGGAGCCGGAGTGAGTGAGGCCGCGGCGTCCAGGCCTCCCGTTAGAGGGAAATATTTTCCCATTAAAGTCCCTTGTCGGGCTCTGTCAGTAGTGGTGGTGGCGGGCAGCGCTGGGGGTTCCCCACCTTTGAGAATTCCCGGGAAAGGCTCTCAGTGAGAAGGATTTACGGCTGAGACAATGCTGCTTTCACAGCCTTTAATTACACTTGACTCCCTCCACAGGCCCCTGCTGGCAGGAGCCACCTTGTGGACTGGGGCTGAGAGTGAGGTGGGCGGTGGGAGGCGCTCCCCTGCCCCGCGGTGTCCCCAACCCCGGGGCTCCCGCGGTCCAGCCAGTGTCCCTGCGGGAGGTGGTGCAGGCACTGGGGCCGCTCAGTGGGGGTGGGGGACCCCTCAGTGTGGAGGTGGCGTGCCAGAGGGTGGCTGCCCAGGTCTGGTGCCTTTTCTGGTGGCTTTGGAGTTCAGCCTCAGCCGTAGGACTCTGCACAGTCTGCCCGCGCCTCCGGTCGTCCGGCACACCCAGAGGCCGGAGTAATGTCCGGTGGTTCCTTCTCTGAAGGCAGCCTTGACCCTGGAGAGGCCAGGGTGACCTGGGGCTCTTTCTGATGTCCCGGCTGCTACAGCCGGACCTTGGAACACAGCCTGGGCCTGGGGCGGTTCTGGGTGGGGTGAGGGGTAGTGTTGGGTCTCTTCTCCCCTTGGAGACCCTTCGATGAGGCACCCGCTCCCCAAAATCCAGTGGCACCCCTAGACCGCGACTTTTGGTCCCAAGCCTGCCAAGCCCACCGTACTCCCATCTCTAGACCCGTGTTTCCAGCTGCGGGTCAAGGACATTTGAAGCCGGCAGAGTGGTCTACAGAGGGGTGTTGTAGGGTTTCTCTGGCTCAGCATCGCTGGGAACTGAGCTGGTTTGGGAGAAGACCCTTGCATCAGGATTTGGAGATTTGATCCCACAGGAAACCGGGGGAGGGAGGCCAGGAGGTGGTGGGGAGGAGGCACTGCAGGGCCGGGCGGAGAGACCCAGCGGCCGCGGGTGCTTGTACAGTTCCCTCTGATCTTGCTGGCCCATTCATGTGACTCTGCTGGGCCTCTGTGTCCTCATCCACGAAATGGGAAGCTGGCCTAGCCCACATGTTCCAGACCCCGACCAGTTCTGCGCCCCCCTCCCCATGTGGAGCTGCCCTCTTCAGGAGAGGGAGCGGGAGGAGTACGGGAGCACTGTGGTTCCCGCCGCCCCCGCTCGGCTTGCAGCTCCTCCCCGCTAGTCCCGGGGGCGCCATGCCGCGCCCAGAGGGCGCAGGCAAGTCCCGAGCCTCAGCAGCAGTGGGGCTGTGGACATCAGGCCCAAACAGCTCAGGCGTGTCCGAGACCGAACGTCCTCCCGCCCAGCTCGTCCGCGGCCCCCGCCTCCCTCCCTCCAGCCCCTCGCAGCCGATTGGAAAGACCGGGGAGGTGCTGATGGACTTGACTGAAGACTGTGTAATATAAAAGGGCAGAGCTGAGCCTGCAGGGACCTGGGGCTGCACGAGCTCCAATATTGCTTCTTCCATCGGGGCCGCGCTGAGGGCCCCGTGGGATCATTCTCAATATTGCTGCCACCGGAGGGCGGGGAGGCAGGCTGGGAGGGGGTGTCCCGGACAGCTGGGACAGGGCCCGGCAGGACATCAACAATAGTGGCCGCATTTTAATAATAGTAAAAACAGTCACCGTTACGTGTTCCAGGTTTATTAACTGGGGGCGGTCGGGTTTATTAACTCTCTGGCTTATTAACTTGGAGAAGTCTTCGCCTGTGGCAGTGTCTGCCCGAGGCTTGCTGCTGGGGCCAGTTCCTGAGTCTCGGGCTCTCCGGCAGGAAGGCGGATGCGGGAGGCGGGAGGGGGGAGGCGGCTGTGATATCCGAAGTAATTAGAGAGACTTTATTGAAATCAAACGCACAGGCAAGAAGTGGTAATTAACGGGGAGACGAGGAGGCTTCGGATGGCGAAGCTGTCACAGACAGCCCTCACCTGGGGTGCCTGGCGAGGCAGTGTCGGGAAGAATGTGTGTGTTTTATTTTGTTTTAAAAAGATTCTATTTCTTTTGAGAAAGAGGGGAAAGGAGGGAGAAAGAGAGGGAGAGAGCCATTGATGTGCGAGAGAAACAATCAGGTGTCTCTCGCACACCCCCACCTGGGGACCTGGTCCGCAACCTTCCGATTCGTGGGCTGGCGCTCAGCCCGCTGAGCCACACTGGCCCGGGCAGAGCGCGGGGATCTGACAATGGGGGTCTCGCCTGAGCAGCGCGGGGAGGAAGCCCTCTCCCCTCCTCTCGTCGTCACTGCTGCACATGACGAAAGAGGAAACCACAGAGCAAACAAGGACAGAACGGGCGCGTGGGAGACTCGAGTGGCCCCTGAAGTTACTCCCAGACCCCCGAGGCAGAGGAAGACCATACTGTGCCGGTCTAGGGGGGCCGGGCCCAGAACTGCGGATGAGGATCCTGGGGAGGGGGCTCGGGGCTGTGAGGCTCACCCCGGGGCATCGGGACTGGCAGCCCCTGGTCTCCTTGGGCTTGTTCTGAGGCTGTGCGGTTGCATGGAGGCTCTTAGACACCAAGGCTGGTGGCCACTGGGGCTGAGGAGGGGGACCTGGTGTGGAGAGATGGTCAGCTCACCTCAAGGCAGCAGAGTTTCTAGTGCTGCTTCTGGCCTTGGAGTGAGTCCTTTGCTTGGTGGTGGCCTAGACAGTATTTTAGAATCCTTCTACGGAACATTTGTTTGCTCTCTGCTGTGTTCGGTACCAAGAGGAAAACTGGCCCACGTAGCTGACTTTACCGTCCAATGGGCATCGGATTCGGGGAAGAAACCCCAGGTTTAAGACGCACGACCTCCGTTTGTGTGTGAGAAGGGGTCACGCACATTCGGACAGGGCCGGGGTAAGGGTTGCGGGGGACTGTGACGGGCCGCGCACCTGAAGGTCACAGACCATTGTCATTAGTAACATTTATGCCGCTCTGTGAACTGGGACCCCCGGCTCCGCAGCTGCGCACAGCTTCCCCGCCGGCGGGGCTTCCCCGTCTCCTCCCGGAGCCGGAGGGCGGAGGGCCGCTCGGTCAGCATTGACACAGGGATTGCTCCGTGTCTGGCGTGTCCAATCAGTCACCTCACGGACGGCTTCTGTCCTCGGGGCTGAGACTCGGGGCCACCCTGCACAGTGGCCGTGCCGAGGCCCTCCGGGACCCCAGGGATTGACTTCTGATTAGGAGAGCAGCGCGCTGGGCCCTCCTCGGGGGAGAGCCTCCCTTGGGCCGGTGACAGGAGGCTCAGTCTGCAGCCCTGGGCTGAGCTGGGGGGTCCAGGTCCCCACACCGCCCCCGGCTGCCTCAGCTGGCCTTCGCCCCCCCCACGCTGAGTGCCGTGCTCCTGTCTGTCACCCGAGGTCTGTTTGAGAAGGCAGCGTCTTCTGAGTAGTCTCCCGCTTATTTTTCATCATTCACCCCCCCAAGCCCACTGAACGCAGGCTCTGTGCCCCGAGGCCGGAGTCTGATGCTAACAGAGCACCCTTCTCGCTGATTGGCGTCTGAATCGTGTGTTGATGGGGCCCCAGGATCTGGCGAATTTCTCTCCATCTTTAGAAGGGACAGCTACGAGTGTGCAGTGGGCGCCTTCCGTTCCCTAAACTTTTACCCCCTCAGCAAATGTTTGCGGCACCGCGGTTGGGCCCATGGCAGGGGATGAGGGTAACGAGACGAGACCCTTGACTTTCGGGGTTTTGTGCAGGAGTTTGAAGCTCCTTTAGGACAGTGAAAACAACAAGTGCCGAGTGGGGGAGGGTCAGTTCAACATCCTGGGCCTGTCCTGAAGGAGCAAAGGGGTCTCTCAAATGGGCTACTGAGGAAATCCGGGAAGGCTTCCTGATGGAGGCAAACTTTGATTTGGGAGGTCATGAGGCAGAGGTTAGTGTTGCCCGGGTGTATGGCCAGGTGCAGTACAGGTGGTGCACGTCTTACGTGGTGACAGCGGTATCTCTACTTCTAACTGGTGTGGGAAAATGGTAACATTAAACCCACGAGGTGTGGCACTGATACAGAGTTTCTATTTTCAAACCAATCTGTTGACGTGGAATTTGTTGCTACATGTAGCAGGTCCCGGCTCTCCAGGCGGTGAGAAAAGAGGCACAGACCTTGTCTGAGCCGTGGGAAGCCCCGCAGGTTAGGGGACACGCCGGCTCAATGATCTTCTCACCTCACGCGGTTTGGGGCTGTGCACGTCACAGAACGTGTCGTGCATTTCACGTGGTTTGTCACCGTAACTCCCTCTCTGGCGGGCTGGGCTGGGTTATCACCCTGGAGCAGATTAGTGGTTTAATATGTATACTGATTGATGGAATTCTGACTGCTTCCCGTTTTACCGCTGAGGCAGTGTGGCTGGGAGAAGCCGGGTTACTCAGGAGAGAGGACTAGCGAGCAGTGGGCAGCGAGCAGTGGACAGGGCCAGACCCTGGGCCTCTTGATTCTGAGATGAGGGCCCCCAGCTGGTCTCGCTCCGTGGAGGAGTCGGGGAGGTGTTCCAGGTGCGGGGAATGGCACTTGAGGACACGGAGCTAGAATTGGGAACCTGACCCCGTGCAGGAGGCACAGCACGAGACCAGCGTGCTGACTGAGGACGCGGTTACGTGTGAGTTGAAAATCAGCAAAAGCAAGCGTGGGCATCCCTGGAGAGGGGCTTCCAAAGTCCAGGTGTGAAGGAAACATAGTGGGTGATCATTATGTCACCCACCATCACCCTCATCCTCATCGTCCCATAACACGCATTTCCCATTTTAACCCTTTTGAACGTGGGCCATTTGGTGGCTTTCAGCCATATCGTGATTTCATCACCACCACTAATTCCAGAGCGTTCCGCCATCCCCACAGGAAAGCCTGGACCCAGGAAGCAGGTGCTGCCCCTGTCCCCAGCCCTGGAGAACTCTTCCTGCTCTCTGTCTCTGTGGATTTGCCTGTTCTGGGTGCCCCATATAAACCGAGCCGCACACTGTGTGGCCTTCTGTGTCTGGCTTCTTTCCCGTAGCAGAGCATTTTCAGGGGTCACGCATGCTGTGGTCTACAGCACCCCTACCTCCCTTTTCATGGGTGTATACTATCCCCCACATGTTTATACCACATTTCGTTTTTTACTCATCCGTGGATAGACATTTGGGTTGTTTCCAGCTTTCGGCTGTTAGGGATAATGCTACTGTGACTATTCAGTTATCTGTTTTGTGTGAACACCGGTTTTTCATTCTCTTGGGTCCGCGCCAAGGAGCGGAATTGCTGGGTCACGTAGCAACTTCATATTTCACTGCGGGGAATTGTCGGGCTCTTCCTCAGCAGCCGTAGCCTGCTGCCTCCCACCAGCCACGCGCCACGGTGCCAGTCTCTCCGCCTCCTCGCCCGCGCGTGGTGTCTTGCAGTTTCTTTTGGGTGCAGCCGAACTCGCAGGGGTGCGGATGCCTCTCACTGTGGTTTCGATCTGCATTTTCCTGTCCGGGGATCAGGCTGAGAATCTCTTCACGTGCTTATTGGCCACTCACCTGTCTTCTCTGGGGAAACGTGGACTCTGGTCCTTTGCCATTTTTTACTTGTGTGTTTTGCCTGTTTGGGGCTGAGTCGATTGTAAGAGCCTTTATGTATTCTTGGGCAGTAGAGACCTTTATCAGTTATAGGATTGGCCAATATTTTCTCCTGTTCTGTGGGTTGTCTTTCTATTTTCTTGATCCTGTCTTTTGATGCAGAAAAGTTTTTAATTTTGATGGAGTCCAGTTACCAGTTTTTTTAACTTTAAAACGAGGGGTCCCCGTGGCTGAGTGTTAGGATGCTGTAATCTGGGATCCTGGATTGTGGGGTCATTGCATGCTTCCTGGAGGACACTTGGAAGGTGTACACGGTGGACGTTGCCCAGGATGCCATCGCTCACAGATTACCCCCGTGGTGCTCTGGTGTCTTTCTGGACGTTCCCCCCTTTATTCAGGCATGTCTGTCTGTCTGCCCGTGGGATTGCCCGTTGTCTGTTTATTTATACTTCATTTATTCTCAGAGCTATTTTCATTGACATTATGTTGTGAATGTTGTTCCATATTAGTGTTTGAAAATACACATGGTTTTGCCCTGACTGGGGTGGCTCAGTTGGTTGGGCACCTTCCCCCAGGTGGGAAGGTCTCTGGTTCAATTCCTGGTCAGGGCACACGCCTGGGTTGGGGGGCCAGGTCCCCAATTGGGGTGCACGCAAGAGGCAACCGATCAATGTTTCCCTCCCTCTCTCTAAATAATAACATCTTTCAAAAAATTAGAATGGGAAAGTATATATGGTTTTACTTATTGTGCAACTTAATTATAGCCTAATTTGTTTAACCATTATAATACACATTTTATTACATCTTGGATTATATTCTTAGGTTACTGAAGGCAAGGATTATAGCACAGAACGTATTAACATTTTTTAAGGTTCTTAAGGTTTCTTTCTTTCTCTTCCTCCCTCTCTCCCTCTTCCTTCCTTCCTCTCTCTCTCTCTCTCTCTCTCTGTCTTTCTTTTCTTTCCCCTGGAAAGAGGCCTAGGCAGGCTCGGATATCAGTGAATTTCTGTGTGGAAACCGTCCTCAGCTGGGGCAGGGCCTGGGCCTTGATTGGTGAGCTTTCAGGTGCATAGAAAGGGGCCGTTACTCCGACTGCCTTCTCGGCCTGACTCCTGCTGACCTTGCCCACTTCTCTTGATGGCTCTCTCTAGTCCTTCCGGAACTTGACCTATTTTGACTCGTTATAGCCGTAAAACCAGTCCGGTCTACCCACTGGTTCAACCCCCCTGTCCTGCCTCTCTCCTGCTTTCCAGGCGGATCCCTTGTGCATAAGCAGACGTCACAGTCTGGTTTCCGTTGGCACTTCAGGGTGAAGTCTGTATGACCGTATTTTGCCATGCATAACGTATACTTTTTTGCCTAAGTTTTTGAGGGGAAAATAAGGATGCACATGATAAACGGGTATAACGATTACAGACCATGGGTGTAATAATCCCGTGTATGATGTGCAGAAAAACGTGGGCGTGCATTACATA
>PVJI01012129.1:0-53016 GCA_004026765.1 Micronycteris hirsuta | reverse complement strand
CTGATATTTTGTTTGGAGGATCTGTCCATTTTTGACAGTGGGGTGTTGAAGTCCCCTACTATAATTGTGTTGCTATCAATGTCCTTCTTGAAGTCCTCCAAGATTTTGTTTATGTATTTGGGTGCTCCTGTGTTGGGTGCATATATATTTACAATGTTTATGTCTTCTTGGTGGATTCTTCCTTTGAGTATTATAAAGTGTCCTTCTGGATCTCTCTTGATGGCCCTTTTTTGGAAGTCTATTTTGTTTGATATGAGTTTTGCTACCCCAGCTCTTTTTTCTTGTCCGTTTGCTTGGAAAACTTGTTTCCAGCCCTTCACTTTCAGTCTGTGTATGTCTTTTGTCCTGAGGTGGGTCTCTTGTAAGCAGCATATGTGTGGGTCGTGCTTTCTTATCCATTCTGCTATTCTGTCTTTTAATTGAAGCATTTAATCCATTTACATTTAAGGTTATTATTGATAGGTACTTATTCATTGCCATTTTTTTGTACCTGTGTTCCTCTCTCTCTCTCTCTCTTTCTCTTCCTTCCCTTAAATCAGTCCCTTTAGGATCTCTTTCAGAGCTCGTTTGGTGGAGGTGTATTCTTTTAGACTTCTTTTGTCTTGGAAGCTCCTTATTTGGCCATCTATCTTGAATGAGAGCTTTGCTGGGTAGAGAAGTCTTGGTTGCAGGCCTCTGGTTCTCATTACTTGGAATATTTCTTGCCATTCCCTTCTGGCTTGGAGTGTTTCCATTGAGAAGTCAGCTGCTAACCTTATTGGGGTTCCCTTGTATGTTACTTCCTGCTTCTGCCTCGCTGCCTTTAGGATTCTCTCTTTGTCTTGGAATTTTGCCATCTTAATGATGATGTGTCTTGAAGTGGGCCTGTTAGGGTTTCTTTTGATTGGGACTCTCTGTATTTCCTGGATTTGTGTGGCTTTTTCTGTCATCAGATTAGGGAAGTTTTCCACCATTATTTTTTTGAACAAGTTTTCCATTCCTTGCTGCTCTTCCTCTCCTTCTGGTATCCCTATAATACGAATATTGTTACGTTTCATGTTGTCCTGCATTTTCCTTAATACCTCTTCATTCTTTCTGAGCCTCTTTTCCTGTTCTTGCTCTTTTGGGTTGCTTTTTTCAACCTTGTCCTCCAACTTGCTGATCTGTTTCTCTGCCTCATCGAGCCTACTTTTGATTCCTTCTATTGTGTTCTTCAGTTCAGATATTGTATTCCTCATTTCTTCTTGGCCCTTGTGAATAACTTCTATTTCCTTTTTCATGTTGATATAGTTTTCAGTGAGTTCATTGTAGTTTCCCTGTAGTTTCTGGTAGTTTTCTGTGAGTTCATCAAGCTTCTCGAGTTTCTTGTGCTGCCTGATAACATATGCTTTGAACTCAATGTCTGATAGTTGACTTGCCTGTGTTTCATTTATCATTCTTTCTGGGGCTTCCTCCTTTCCTTTGATTTGGGGATTGGTTCTTTGTCTTCCCATTTTTTGTGGGATTCTTCTTGCTAACCTCTGGTTCTTAAACTGATCTTTGAAGTTCTCTGAAGCAGCGAAGTTAATTTTGTGTCACACTCTGTTTTTTGGGCTGACTCTTGTCTGGGTCCCACTCTATTCTCTTCACAATTCCAGGTTTTAATGTCTTACCTGTGGATAAAGAAGAGAGGGGAAGGGAGAAAAGGAAGGAAAAGAAAGCAAAAGAAAAGGAAAAAGAAAGATAAAGAAGAAAATAATTTGAAAATAACCTAAAATAAAAAAAATAATAAAAATAGGAAATAAAAGGAAGAGAAAACTAGGAATACCAAATGAAGGGAAGGTAGAAGGAGTTAAAAAAAGTATAGAGGGACAGATAGGAAGGAGGGTGGGGAAAAACAACCAAAGAAACAAAGAGAAAATGAGAGAAATAAAAAAAAATAAAAAATAAAAATAAAAAAAGACTTTTGTTGGCTGGCTTCAACAGCGCCAGGCTGGGAAGGTATCAGTCTTCTCCTGCAGTCTTCCGAGGCTGCACTCTCAGCTGACGCCCCGCCTCCAGCCGAGTTGCCGGGAGTTTGCAGCACCTCCTCTGGGGCGCCTGACTTCCACCCTGAGTCAGAGTCTATGAGGTCTGTGTCTCCTGTCAGTGGGTTTCAATGTAGCTCCTCTGTTTCTCCCCCACGGAGGGACTCAGCACTGCAGGTCTGGGTTGTGTCTCAGGCCCTCCAGGTGTGAGCTCCGCGCCCCTGCATTCGCGGATCGCTTCTGTCTCTGGAATCGGGGCTTGCAAGCCGCAGGCCTGTGCGCCTGGTCGGGCACTTATGCCAACCGCCCCCGATTAGCTCCACCGGGTGCGCGCCCAATCCAGGAGCTCTGGGGTTGGGTTCGCCTCTCAATTCAGACTCCAATTCCTCCCGCTGGGATCCCTAGCCTCTGCAAATCAGTCCCCAGGTACACACCGACCTCCGGACTGCTGGAGACCAAGGCTCTTCCAACAGACGCCCGTCTGCTTTGGCAACTTACACACCCCAATCCAGCTCCCTCCCACGGAACCTGGAGCAAACCGGGAAGCTGCTGCAACTGGATCCGCAGACCTCCCAGCTCCCCGTGAGGCCCGGGGGACCCCTTCCCTCCGAAGCAGTCTCCCTACCGGCTGATCTTTCAGTTTTATTCGCAGTCCTGGTTTCCAACCTTCCCCCACACCTGAATACAGCTGGGTGATCGCTCTGCTCCTCAGAAAATTGGCCAGATATCCTGCCAGTGGGCCGGAGGAAAGCGATCACGCTTCTTCCTTCTCCGCCGCCATCTTTCACCCGCTTTTATGCAACAATTTAAAAGGACCTGAAACATCATCTCTTCTGCTAATTTATCATGGGATCAAAAACGTCCCAGTATTGCTTGAATATTTTCTCAATAAAACTTGTGTTTTTAAATTTTATCTGATAATAGTAATATTTAGCAGGTCTACTTTAATTAAATTTTTCAATAATATTGTCCCTGTTGAAGACTGTAGTAGACACTACAGTGTATAACTCAGAAACCCCTCAAGAATGAAAGAATATTTTCTTAGCTGCTAGGTGAGGGGAAAAGTGCTCATCCAAGGAGCAGCTCATGTAAAGTATTGACCAATAAAAGGGTATAAAAGCTCTTGTGTCAATACTGTAGGCTGACTCTGAAAGCTCATCTCAGGGGGATTTGCTGACATTTTTTTTTTGCTCTGCATGGCAACACAACTTCTCCTTCTGTCTAACCCTGATTCCTTCCATTCCCTTCCCTTCCTCAGATAATGATCCAAAGAACATCCTGTTATATTCCTCCTGCATGCTAATCTCAGAGTTTGCTTGTCACAAAACCTGATTTGCAACTGAAAGCATAGGGTGGGCATGAGAAGACATGGGGGTGAAAAGAAAGACTAACAAAGATCAGAAGCTGGTACACAGGGCACAACTAGTTAGTGAGTCACGCCCTAAAAGATTGATGTCCCCATCAAGAGGAGAACAAGTTGCATATTTTACAATTTTGAGAGCTAACCACCCTGACCCACCACAGCAGGGTTTAAGGCCATACTTACATGGTACCAATTCAGTCAAATATATATATGTGTGTGTGTGTGTGTGTGTGTGTGTGTGTGTGTACCTATATTCACACACATGTATACATAGATATATACACATATATACATACACGTGTGTTTTAGTATCATGTTAGAAAAGCAGCCTTTTGATTGACAGATATATTACTTTTCCACCAGGTCTTTTGTTTTGGCTTCATGTTGTAAACTTCTGAAAAGGGAAGCTCTTCTGACTATGTAGAAGGGAAAATAATTAAGTTTTATTCTGCTGAGAGGCCTTGTCAGTGGCATTCATTAAAAATGCAGGGTAAGGAACAGGATATGAAAATTGTGATGTGTGAACAAATGGAAAACCTTCTACTGTCGACAAATTAGACTGTTCTAGTATTCTTTAA
Source organism: Micronycteris hirsuta (assembly GCA_004026765.1). Lineage (NCBI taxonomy): Eukaryota > Metazoa > Chordata > Mammalia > Chiroptera > Phyllostomidae > Micronycteris > Micronycteris hirsuta. The sequence goes on along the minus strand of PVJI01012129.1, from coordinate 49,090 downwards.
AACACTTCTTGATTATTTTTGCTTTTCTGATTTAATTCTGAGAACAGTCTGAAATGAAGAAAGACAGGAGGTAAAAGGAGAATCAAAGAACAGCAATTTCTGTTCTTTGGTAAACTGTCATACATCTTTGTAGAATATCCTGTCATGATGTGTGCTTTCCTGTCCCACTTTGTGTCAGCCCAGTGGACTGTGCTTACAATATATTGTGTATACATTGTGTAAACTTCATGTGTGTAAACTTCAAGTATACACACATGAGAAAAACTGAACATAGATAATGATTTAATGCAATACTTCTCAAAGTGTCTAATGGAAGAGAAATGTTAAGTCACAAACCAAGGAGTTTGTGGGAGCTTATCTTAAAAAATAACTTTACATGTGATATATTTGTGTACTGTTTTAAAACTCACACAAAAATCTAATTTATTTTTAAATATGTTTAAGTGAATATAATAGAATAATACTCTTATCTGCTCCCCAATCTTGAAGTATAAAATCAACACTCCAGGAACATGTAATATATTTGTGCTGTGGTTTTATTGTGGTTTTTCTAATACTTCGATTTATGGGGATATGCATATTTTATTTTGAAAAGCTTAGAGTTAATTCGTATTTCCTCAGATGACCTATTTGTGTTATAGTACAAGGTTTTTCCTTCTCAAAAACTGTGTGTAGGTAATATTAAAAATATGACAAGCTGATAAAAATATTTTTTGAAGAGGAAGGGTCTTTCATGCCTATCTGATAATACTATATAAGTATTATTTTAAAGCCCTGGGAGTACCTCTACTCAGAAGTATGTCAATCATTTGTTTGGAATAACTAGAAAGTAACCATAAGATATGTCTCCTTCATTTTGTCCTAAAGAGTAAATTATTTTTTACCTGTACTTTTGTTGGTGAAGTCTGTGTTATATTATTTTTCTATTGCTGCTGTAACAAATTGCCAAAAACTAATGGCTGAACACAACACAAATGTATTACCTTATGAATTCTGAAAGTCAGAAGTCTGAAATTGCTCTCACTGGGCTAAAAATAAGATGTCAGCAGGTCTGTGGCTCTTTTTGGAGGTTGTAGTGAAGCATCCATTCTTGTCTTACCAGCTTCTGAAGGCTTCCCACATTCCTTAACTCCATAGTCCTTTTCTTTTTCAAAGCCAGCAATAAATATTCAAGTCTTTCTCACATTGCATCATTCTCAAACTCACTCTTCCTTTCTCTTTCACATGTAGAGACCTTGTCATTATATTGGGCCAATCCAGAGAATCCAGGACAATCTCTTTATTTTAAGGTTAGGAACTGATTGCTGACCTTAATTTCACTTAATGTCTTAAGTATTTTTTGCCATACATTTAACATATCCAGAGGTTATGGGGATTTGGGCATGGACGTGTTTTGAAAACCAATATTTTGCCTATTACATACATTGAAACTGACCTCTCTCTGAGGTTGGAGAAAAACTTCTTTTTCACCCCTGTATGTAGTTATTTGAAAATGGGGTGAAAATCTCCACTCTGATGGGAAAAAATTCTATATTTGTAAGTGTGCTTGTGTTCTGGTCAAGCATTGATAGATGGGGAAATAGAAGAATTCCTTATGTAAACTTTAAGCAAGTATATTTAGAAGAGGGCAAATATTTTGGAGAATTTAGTGGATTTTTGTTGTGCTGTTTTGCATCAATTTAATTTTTTAAATGAGGGAAGTCCTAAATAAGAAGAAGGAAAGATAAATCTCATCATCACCCCCTCCCCCATGCTATTCAAATATTAGCACTTTTCTGTGTGCCATCATGTGAAGAAGGTTGGGATTCACTGCTTTAATCTACATCTGCTCCCACATGTGGTTCAATGTGCCACACACTGAAAAGCCACTGTTCTCTCTGTGAATACTTGAGGTATTCTGGAAATTGTTCAAATGTTGTCTCATCTGTTTTGCTATTGCTTTCTCATTTTTAAGTTTTGTATACCCATCTAATACAATTTGTTCAATGAATAATTACCTTTTTATTATTATTTTATTGCTAATGTCCTAGATCACAATCTCAATAAATATCTCATAAGGAGAATACCAAACTATGATGAGATAGTCTTGAGACTCTTATGCCTAGCACTTGTATGTTCTGTGACAATGAATCTGAATGAAAGACTTGCTAATTATGATTCATTGCTCATTAGGCTGAAAATCCAATCTAACTTCTTGAGGAGCTTTCCTGATTATTGCAATGTAGGGAATTGTTACAGCCCAATCTTCTCATCCAGTCTGATTCCCCTCATGGATGCTACCATAATCAGTGTGGTGGTTGATGGTCAGTTAGATTTCAGTATGTCATGCTATGCTATTGACTATGTGTTCATAAGGCATCCTTGTCAGATTTATAAGAAGCACTTAAATATGTATCAAATCATCCTTTGTGCTAGGCATCTTTCAGGAAGTAGGGTTGAAGGAATGTGGGAGAATGTGAGTATAATCCAATCTAAGCTATTTAGCAGCTGGTTATATGAGTGCTACAAGACTATTACAAATTCAATCTATATATGAACTTAGTCAAGTACATAGTGGTATTTATAATCATTATTTTATTGATCAATTATCATAAGCTAGACACTATGCTATGCATTTTCATGCATTATTGTATCTAATATTGTCTAACAACCATGTGAGGTAGATGGTATTATATGCACATTGACAGAGAAACTATACTCAGAGATTAGTAGATTGCCCAAGGCCACGCAGGTAATAAGTGGCAGAACCATAATTTTAGTTGTGATCTGTATGAACTTGTCTTAATTTAGGTTGTTCTAAAAGAGCCTGAGACAAAGACCTAGGTTAATGTAGTTTATTTGAGATGTGATCCAAGAACTCAAAGTGAGAAGGTAAGGAGACTAAGACAGGAATGAAGGTAAAACCAAGAAAAGAGTACATTTTTAAGTTACTACTGTGGGCAATAGGAACTCAGCTTTACTGGGACCTCTTGAGAAGTATACAAAAATACTTCATAGAATAATCTACCTGAAAAGATAGCTGGAGTATTTATTCACTGACATCCATCCTCCAATGGCTTGAGGTTGTCCCTGAGAGTGTTAATTCAAGGGCACTTCTGGGCTGCATTTGTTCAGGGATGAAGAGGTATGAGAGAAGGCCTTGGGGTAGAAGTTAGAAAGACTTCAATTCAAGCAGGCTTGAAGTGGAACAGGGGCCAGTAGGAAGTTGCTGAAACTTCTCTGCAACTGTCTACCACTACAGCTCCTAAAATCAGAGATGGTCTAAGAAGCTGTGATATGGGGCAGCACAGGCACGTGTTACAGAATTATAACCTTGTGCTCTATAACCATGATATTATTGAGATCAAACTATTCCACAAGCAGAGATCTCATTCTACATGTTTCCTGATGCTTTCCCAATATATTATCTTTCTACAAATATTAACTTACCTCCTATTATGTTCCACATGCTTTGTGATATCCTGCAGATCTAGAGATAAAAAAGCACAAGTCTTGCTTTCAAGGAATTGTTCATTCCTGTAATTGTTTGAAAAGAAAGTGGACATGACAGTGTAACCACCATTTTAGGACAATGGAATAAAATGATTACTCAGGCCTTGTGTATGTGTGTGCCATGTGTTCGAGTCTGTAATGCCTCTTTTCTCCAAATTGCACATGTGAAACTGATTAGATTCAGTGTTAAAATGTTGGGATGTATATGAAGATATAAAGAATCAACTAAGCAGGCAGTTGAAAGTGGAAGTGGAGGATTGGGCTTAGGAAAAATGTGTCAGATTGTCAGCAGCTTAGTATTTTCTTGGCAGAATATGCAACACATACTTGCCTTCACCTTCCACAACCATAAAGTCATCCTCACATATCTATTAGAGCCAAGATTCTGATTAACCTGTGTTATAGCTTTAAGACTCCAAGTCTGATTTCCTGACAGCAGATGTTCAAATCACAGAGCATGTGTGTGTGTTCACACACTATCACTTTGAGTTCTTGGATCACATTTCAAATAAACTACATTAAGCTAGGTCTTTGTCTCAGGCTCTTTTAGAACAACCTAAATTAAGTATGTGTACTTTCATGAGTGTCTACATTGTAAGGATAAAAGACAAGCCTGGGCCACATGTGCTTGATATTCAAATGTTCATTCATAATATAAGGGTGGGGCAAAAGTAGGCTTATAGTTGTGAATATGTGAAACACAGTATTTATTCTTATATTATTAATTATTGTATTATTTTCCATATGAGCAATTGTAAAATTACTTTTGCCCCACCCTGCCTTATATTATTCAAGGTCCACTAAGAGTACAAATCTCAGAAATATGTTCTTGGCTACTTTTTGATATTTCAAAACCTCAGCAAGATGCTTTGTTCTTATGCATAAACAGAGTAACTTAATTGGTTGTGTGATTTGAAGAATTGTTTCTATGATTTCAAAGGGTGGAAATAACCCCTCTTTCAAAGTATTCTGTTTCACCAAAGTATTGCAGTACCTTAAAATTCAACTTCAGCTATTTCTTCTTTTCCTACCAGTTTTCTTTGGGATTATGACACTTAATTCTCTAAAATGACTTAATTTGTCAAAACAGTTCAGAAAGGTAATATGGGGAGTCCCAACCAAGATGGAGATGTAGGTAGAAACCCTTTGCTTCCTCACACAACCAAAAGAAGGATAACAACCAATTTAAAATGATAAATGATCAGAAATGCCAGAAAATCAAACTGCATGGAACTCTGACATCCAAGGACTTAAAGAAACATTCACCAGACTGGTAGGAGGGATGGAGATGGGAAGCTGGGTGGGTGGAGAAGACCTGTGGCAAGGCAGCAGACCACCTGGGCAACACAGGGCTTGCTGAATGGGAAACTAAAGACTCAAAGCTCACTGTAAAATACTACAGGGGTTGCCATGGTGGGAGAAACTTCCAGTCTCGCAAGAGAGTTCATTGGAAAGTGGGGCTAGAGCGGAGCAAGCCAGTGTCATTGTTCCCTCTCTGACCCCTCCCCCACAGACAGCACCAAATTGTGGCAAAGAGGGTTGCCCCACCCCGGTGAGTACTTAAGGCCCTGCCCTCTTACAATACAACAGGTGCACCAAGACAAAAAAATATGGCCCAAGTGAAAGAACAGATCAAAACTCCAGAAAAAGAGCTAAGTGATGAGGAGATAGCCAACCTATCTGATGCAGAATTCAAAACACTGGTAATCAGGATGCTCAAAGAACTGATTAGGCTCAGTCGCAAAATGAAGAAAGAAATTAAGGAAGGAATGAAGGCTACCCAAAGTTAAATAAAGCAAAATATACAGGGAACCAACAGTGAAGGGAAGGAAACTGGGAATCAAGTTAATGATTTGGAACAAAAGGAAGAAATAAACATCCAACTGGAATAGAATGAAGAAACAAGAATTCAAAAAAATGAGGAGACGCTTATGAACCTCTGGGACAAGTTTAAGCACATCCGAATCATAAGGGTGCCAGAAGGAGAAGAACAAGAGCAAGAAGTTAAAAACTTATTTGAACAAATAATGAAGGAAAGCTTTCCCAATATGGTGAAGGAAACAGACTTCCAGGAAGTCCAGGAAGCCCAGAGAGTCCCAAAGGAATTGCATCCAAGGAGGAACACACCAAGGCACATCATCATTAAGTTATCCAAGATTAAAGATAAAGAATCTTTTTTTAAAATAATTTATTTATTTATTTTTAGACAGAAGGGAAGGGAGGGAGAAAGAGAGGGAGAGAAACATCAATGTGTGGTTGCCTCTCACGTGGCCCCCACTGGGGACCTGGCCTGTAACCCAGACATGTGCCCTGACTGGGAATCGAACTGGCGACCTCTTGGTTTGCAGCCCACGCTCAATCCACTGAGCTACACCAGCCAGGGAAAGATATAATCTTACAAGCAGCAAGAGGAAAGGAGAGTTACCTACAAAGGAGTCCCCATAAGACTATCAGCTGATTTCTCAAAAGAAACCTTACAGGAAAGAAGGGGCTGGAAAGAAGTATTTGAGTCATGAAAGGCAAGGACCTACAATCCAAGATTACTCTATCAAGCAAAGCTTTCATTTAGAATGGAAGGGCAGATAAAGTGCTTCCCAGATAAGGTCAAGTTCAAGGAGTTCATCATCACCAAGCCCTTATTATGTGAAATGTTAAAGGGACTTACCTAAGAAATAGAAGGTCAAAAACTATGAATAGTAAAATGACAAAAAAAAACTCCTAAATATCAACAACTGAACCTAAAAAACAAAAACAAAAACTAAGCTAACAACTAGAACAGGAACAGAATCAAAGAAATGGAGATCACATGGAGGGTTTTCAGTGGGAAGGGGGAGGAAAGAATTGCGGGGGGAAAGGTACAGGGAAGAAGAAACATAATTGGTAGGCATAAAATAGATGGGGAGAGGTTAAGAACGGTATAGGAAACAGACAAGTCAAAGAACTTATATGTACAACCCATGGACATAAAGTAAGGGGAGGGGGAATGCTGAAGGGTGAGGGGGTGCAGGGCAGAGGGGGAATTAATTGGAGAAAAAATTGGGAAAACGGTAATAGCATAATCAGTAAAATATACTTTAAGAAATAAAGAGAGGTAACATGGTAAGTTGAAAAGAGTAAGGGACTTAAGTTCAGACTATCAGGGTTTTTTTACATTAGTAATGCCACCTACTGTGTCATTCCTGTGCAAATTATTGTCTCTGGGAAAAGTCAGTTTTTATGTTTTTGAGAAAAATGTTGATCATGCCTACTAGTTAAACTTAATGAAAAAAGTAATAAACTGATGTATATTAAAGTGCCTAGCAGAGTGTCTCTACAGTTACTGTTTAATAAAAGCTAGTGTTTTCTTTCTTTCTATGAAAAAAAAGCTGAGAGCATTGTGAGGGTTGCTGAAAGGGCTGATAGTAACCAGCCCAGTAATAAGTGATCGCTGTATTAATGAGGGCTGATTCTGCCTTTCAGGTATTGGTAATGCCTAACATGGCTAGAGGAAGAATCGTTTGCAAGAGACAGACTCAAAAGCCTGTTGCCTTTTTCCTGCCCCTTGCCTTTTTCTCTCTGAGCTCTATGTCTCAGTTTCTTTATCATAAAAATGTGGGGCCTGTTATTTCTACCCATGTATATAGAACATAGGAAGGGCCCTGGCTGGTGTAGCTCAGTGGATTGAGCACGGGCTGCGAACTAAAGGGTCACCAGTTTGATTCCCAGTCAGGTAACATGCCTGGGTTGCAGGCCAGGTCCCCAGTGGGGGCCACGTGAGAGGCAAACACATATTGATGTTTCTCTCCCTCTCTTTCTCCATTTCTTCCCTTCTGTCTAAAAATAAATAAATAAAATCTTTAAAAAAAAGAACATAGGAAGAATGAAATAACCAGCTGAGCCTTGGAACTCCTGTACAAGGGAAGGCATTGGGGAATTATAGCAAGGAGAACAGCCAGCAGCTCACCAACAGCTCAGCAGCAGGTTGATACATTTAATTCCACCTCCACCCCCACCTTTCCTCTGTAGTCTTGAGATGTGTGCTCATTTAAGAAAAGGTCAAGACATAAAGCTTCAAAGTTTAGGTCAGCCAACTCCAATTAACTCTCAAGAACCAGACACCCCATTCCTCATTATGCTGAACACTCATCAGAATTCTCTGAGGTAAGGACATACTAGTACATTTGACACATTTCTCTGCTTCAGTGTGGTCTTGTAATAGATAAGGACAGTAGAAAAATCATGTATTAATTTTAGCCATTGAGGATCAAAGGATCTACCTAACCAAAAAGAGAACCCTGATTATTTAAAGAGGAGACTGGGACAATATGATGACCTGAACTATTGAATGTTTGTTTAGAATATATTTATATAGCACAACGTATGCAGAGTTATAGTCAGTTTGGAAAGGAAACAAAGCTTCATTTCAAGGGAGAACAGTATTTACTGATAGGGATCCAAGAGAGAAAGTATGTTTCCTGGCTGGGTGCTCATAGGAAGCAGTGCTGGAAAAATAATTAAGCAACCAATTGGATCCCTCTGAGAAGTCTGGGGTCTAAACTCTAAGCTGGGATCCTCAGCCTAGAGCACCAGAGCCCCCAAAGTACACAGGTAACAACTACCCCCAAGAGGGTTGCTCACTGGCAGGGATGGACCACAGGAGATGAAAAGAGTCATTTAAAGGGCTAAGCACAGCCAGGGCTGGAGTGGCTCAGTGGATTGAGCACCAGCCTTTGAATGAAAGGGTCATCAGTTTGATTTCAAGTCAGGGTACATGCCTGGTTGGTGGACTAGGTCCCCAGTAGGGGCCACTCGGAAGGCAACCAAAAATTTCTGTTTCTCTCCCTTTCTTTCTCCCTCAATTACCCACTCTCAAAAAATAAATAAAATATATGTAATTTTTTTAAGATTCATTTAATTTTATTCATTATTTTTGGAATAAGTAGCATAGCCTCTAATAATAATATTCTTTTTAAAATTTTTATTAAAGTACAGTTATCTCCATTTCACCACCACGATGCGCCTGCCCCATACATCTCTGCCTCCCATTTCTAACATACCCTCGTCGGCTTTCTCCATGTGTCCTTTATACATGTTCTTTGATGGCCCTTTCCCTATTATCCCCCATTACCCCCTCCACCCTCCTCTGTGGTTACTGTAAGTTTCTTCTTTATTTCAATGTCTCTGGTTGTATTTTGCTACTTTTTTGTTTTGTTGATTAGGTTCCACTTACAGGTGAGATCATATGGTATTTGTCTTTCACTTCCTGGCTTACTTCACTTAGCGTAGTACTCTCCAGATCCATCCATGTTGTCCCAAAGGGCAGGAGCTCCTTCTTTCTTTCTGCTGCATAGTATCCCATTGTGTAAATGTACCATGTTTTTTGATCCACTCATTTGCTGATGGGCACTTTCCAGCACTTGGCTATTGTAAGTTGTGCTGCTATGAAAATTGGGGTGCATAGGTTCTTTTGGATTGGTGTTTCAGGGCTCTTAGGGTATAATCCCAGCAGTGGAATTGCTATGTCAAAAGGCAGCTCCATTTTTAGTTTTCTCAGGAAATTCCATACTGTTTTCCACAGTGGCTGCACCAGTCTGCATTCCCACCAACAGTGCACTAGGGTTCCCTTTTCTCGGCATCCTCTCCAACACTTGTCTGTTGCTTTGTTATGATGGCCATTCTGACTGGTGTGAGGTGGTATCTCATTGTGGTTTTAATTTGCATCTCTCTGATGGCTAGTGATACTGAGCATCTTTTCATATGTCTCTGGGCCTTCTGTATGTCCTCCTTGGAGAAGTGTCTGTTTAAGTCTTTTGCCCATTTTTTTATTTGCTTTTTTGTCTTCCTGGAGTGGAATCATATGAGTTCTTTATATATTTTGGAGATCAAACCCTTGTCCAAAGTATCAATGGCAAATATGTTTTCCCATATAGTTGGTCTACCTTCATTTTAATGCTGTTTTCTTTAGCCATGCAGAAGCTTTTTATTTTGATGATGTCCCATTTGTATATTCTTTCCTTTATGTCCCTTGCTCTAGGGGACATACCAGTGAAAATATTGCTGCATGGAGTATGTGATATTTTCTCACCTTGTTGTCCACTATGACTTTAATTGTGTCATGAATTATATTTAAGTTTTTTATCCACCTTGAATTTGTTTTTCTGTATGGTATGAGTTGGTGATTGAGTTTCATTTTTTTGTACGTGTGTGTCCAGGTCTCCCAACAGCATTTATTGAAGTGGCTATTTTTATTCCATTTTATGCTTCTGTGTCCCTTGTCAAACTTTAATTAACCATAGAAACTTGGGTTTATTTCTAGGCTCTCTATTCTGTTACATTGTTCTAAGTGTCTGTTCTTATGCCAGCACCAGGCTATTTTGATTACAGTAGCCTTGTAATACAGTTTGATATCAGGCATTGTAACCTCTCCTACTTTGTTCTTCTTTCTCAAAATTGCTGTGGCTATTTGTTGTCATTTATGGTTCCTTATAAATGTTTGTTCTATATCTATGAAATATACTATTGGTACTTTAATAGGGATTGCATTGAATCTATAAATTGCTTTGGGTTGTATGGACATTTGAATTATGTTAATTCTTCCATTCCATGAACATGTTACCTGTTTCCATTTGTTTGTTTCTTCCTTAATTTCTTTCTTCAGTGTTGTGTAGTTTTCTGAATATGGGTCTTTTACCTCCTTGGTTAGGTTTATTTCTAGGCACTTTATGCTTCTTGTTACTATATCAAATAGGACTTTTTTCCTGATTTCTCTTTCTGACATTTCATTTTGGGTTTGCAATAATGCATTTGATTCCTGAATATAGACTTTGTATCCTGCTGTTTTGCTAAATTCACTTATGTCGAGTAGATTTTTGGTAGAGTATATAGAGTTTTCTGTGTACACTATCATATCATTAGCAAACAGTGACAGTTTACTTTCTCCTTTCCAATTTGGATGCCTTTTGTTTCCTTTTCTTGTCTGTTGTGGCTAAGACTTCCAATACTATGTTGAATAGAAGTGGTGAGAGTGGACATCCTTGTCTTGTTCCTGACCTTATAGGGAAAGCTTTTTGTTTTGGTCATTGAGTATGATGTTTGCTTTAGGTTTCTCATATATGGCCTTTATCATGGTGAGGAATACTCCCTCTACTCCCACTTTGCTTAGTGTTTTTATTATAATGGGTGCTGTACTTTATCAAATGATTTTCTGCATCTATTGTTGTGATTGTGTGGTTTTTGTCTTTCTTTTTTTGTGTGTGTGATGTATTACATGTATTGTTTATGAATATTGTACCATCCTTGCATTGCTGTAATGAATCCCACTTTATCATGTTATATGATCTTTTTGATGTTTTGATAGATGCAGTTTGCCAGTACTTTGTTGACGATTTTAGCTTCTGTGTTCATCAGAGATATTGACCTGTAGTTTTCTTTTGTGGTTGTTTCTTTGTCTGGTTTGGGGATTAGGATGATGATGGCTACATAAAAAGAGTTTGTGAGTCTTCCCACTTCTTGGCATTTTTGGAATACTCTGAGAAGGATAGGGGTTAGCTCTTCTTTTAATGTTTTATAAAATTCTCCTTGGAAACCATGAGGTCCAGGGCTTTTGTGTGCTGGGAGTTTTTATTACTTCTTTGATTTCATCAGCTGTTATTGGTCTGTTCAGGCTTTCTACTTCTTCTTCACCAGTTTTGGGCTATTATGTTTTCCTAGAAATCTGTCCATTCAACCTGGTTTTCAAATTTCTTGATATATAGTTGTTCATAGTAATTTCTTATAACCCTTTGTATTTCTCTGGTATCAGTTGTAATCTCTCCTCTTTCATTTCTGATTGTGTTTATTTGGGCCCTGTCTTTTTTTTTGTTTTTTTCTTGAAGAGTCTGCTTAAAGGCTTTTTGATTTTGTTTATCTTTTCAAACAACAATGTTGGATTTATTGATCCTTTGGATTGTGGTTTTAGTGTATATGTCATTTAGTTCTGCTCTGATCTTGGTTATTTCCTTCCTTCTACTAGTTCTAGGCTTTGTTTGTTGCTGTTCCTCTAGTTTCTGTAGATATAGGGTTAGGTTGTTTATTTTAAATGTTTCTATCTTCTTTAGGTAGGCCTGTATTGCTATGAATTTCCTTCTCAGGACTGCCTTTGCTGTGTCCCATAAGTTTTGGATTATTGTGAGTTCATTTTCATTTGTTTCCAGAAATTTTTTATTTCTTCTTTGATCTCATTATTAAACCATTCATTGTTTAATGGCATGTTCTTTAATATCCATGAATTAGAGTCTTTTTTTTAGTTTATTCTTTGGGCTTGGTTTCTATTATCAGCCCCTTGTAGTCCAAAAAAATATTTGATATGAGTTTACCTTTCTTGAATTTGTTCAGTTTTGGGTCCTGTTATGTGGTGTATCTTTGAAAATATTCCATATACATTTGAAAAGAATGTGTACTTTGCTTCTTTGGGATGAAAGTTTTTATGTACATCAGTTAAGTCCATTTGATCTAGGGCATTGTTTAATGCTTCGATATCCTTGTTGATATTTTATTTGGAAGATCTGTCCATTTTTGACAGTGGGGTGTTAAAATCCCCTAGTATAAGTGTGTTGTTGTTTATGTCTTTCTTGAACTGCTCCAAAATTTACATTATATATTTAGGTGCTCCTATGTTGGGTGCAAATATATTTACAATGTTTATGTGTTCTTGATGCATTCTTCCCTTGAGTATAATGAAGTTTCCTTCAGTTTCTCTTTTTATGGCTTTTTTTAAAAATATATTTTGTCTCATATAAGTATTGCTACTCCAGTTTTTTTTTCCTGTCAATTTTCTTGGAATATTTTTATCCATTCCTTCACTTTTAGCTATTTTGTTCTGATGTGGGTCTCTTGTTTGCAGCATATGTGTGAGTCATGTTTTCTTATCCATTCAGCTATTCTTTTGATTGGAGCATTTAATCCATTAACATTTAAGGTTATTATTGATAGATACTCATTCATTTCTCCCCCTTTATACCTGTGTTACACTCTCACTCTTTTCCTTCCTCTTCTTAAAAGTCCCTTTAGCATATCTTCCAGTGATGCTTTGGTGGACATGTATTCTTCAGCCTTCTTTTGTCAGGGAAATAACTTATTTCACCTTCCATTTTAATCGATAGCCTCGCTGGGTGGAGTATTCTTGGTTGCAGTCCTTTACTATTCATTATTTGGAATATTTTTTTTTTACCATTCTCTCCTGGCCTTTAGTGTGTCCGATGAGAAATCACCTGCCAGCCTTTTCAGAGCTCCCTTGTATGTTACTTTCTGTTTCTCTCTTGCTGCATTTAAAAATTGCTCTTTGTTTTTAAAACTTGGTGTTTTAATTATGATGTGTCTTTGAGTAGGCCTCTTTGGGTTTATCTTGTTTTGGACCATCTGTTCTTCCTGAACTTTCATGGTTTTTCTCCTCTCGAGGTTCAGAAAGTTTTCTGTCATTATTTTTCCAAACAGGGTTTCTATTTCTAGCACCTTTTCTTCTTCCTCTGGTATCCCTATGATTTGAATGTTGTTGCATTTCATGTTGTCTTGCAGTTCCCTTAAGCTAGCTTCATGTTTGTTAAGTCTTTTTTCATGTAGCTGCTCTACCTGTTTGTTTCTTTCTACCTAGTCTTCCAGCTCATTAATTCAGTCCTCTGCTTCATCTAGTCTGATTGTAATTTCTTCTAGTGTGTTTTTTATTTCAGAAATTGTATTCTTAATTTCTTACTGGTTCTTGTTCATAGTTTCTATTTCCTTTTCATACTGTTATAATTCTCACTCAATTCCTTATAGTTGTCTGTGATTTCCTTGAGCATCTTTATCACCATTCTTTTGAATTCTATATTTGATAGTTTGCTTGTCTCCATTTCAATTAGCTCTTTTAGTGGGGAATCTACCATTCCTTTTAGTGCAGGTCCTTTCTTTTCCTCCCCATTTTAGGTTACTCTTTTTGTTTGTTTCTACATTTCCTGATGCTCTGGTTTGCTAGCTATCTTTGTATGGTCAATGTCTATGGTAGAAGTTCTATGGGATTCAGTGGTATGGTCTCTTTGATCTCCTCATCTGGATGTTCTAGGATTGCCATGTCTTTTGTTTGTGTGGGCTCTCTTGTTGTACTTGGGTTATCTGTTGGTGATTCTGTGTTGGTGGATTCTCTCCTTCTGCTAGTTTACTGTTGTTCAGAACTACCACGTTATCTTGTATGTGATCAATGGCAGGGCAAAGGCAAAATGGATCTAGTCAGCTGGAGAGTATTCTATGAGATTTAAAGTACCAACAAGTAAAGTACAAATATGAGATTCTTTAGAGAATTACAGTGATAACTGTGATATTTCTCCCAACTAGCCACTTTTTATAAAAGGTGAAAAAGAGATAACCCACTTATTGGGGGGGGAGGAATGTGAGCTGAATCCAGAAAACAAAGCACTTGTGCAAAGTTAGGTGGTGATATATAATGAGAATATGGCATAGAAACTAGGCATAGTGTACAAGATAATAGAGTTAACCGCAACAGTAATAAAGCTCAGGAAGATAGTGAAGTGGGCCAAAACCAGGGAGGGGCGCCATGTAGTATTTACAATAATATGGAACAACAGTTGTTTACAATAATACTTGAACAACAATAATGTGATTATAAATATGTGATCTGAATAAAAAAATAGAACATAAAAGACCAGGAGTAGTATGTTATTGGAATATGAGTAAAGTGAATGAAGAAAAATTAAAATGCAATATGAAAGAGAAAGCAAGGAAAACTAAACAATGAAATCAAAGAAACAAAATGAAGAAATCTAAACAGAAAGAAGAGAAATAAAAAATAATAAATAAAAGAAATACAAGTATAAAAAATAATAAAAATAAACAATACGATTCAAGTTGTGTAGGATAGCCAAGTGGAATTTGTCTCAGTTTCTCAGTTGTTAGCATTACTGTTGTGATCTCTCTCTGGATCTGCTTTTGGTCCTTTCACAGTTTCAGGTCTTATTGTCTCACACTTTGGAAAAGAAAAACAGGAAAAAAAAGCCCCCTCTTGACTTTAAATCCACTAAGCTAGTTCTGCTGGTCTTCTTGGATGCTGCAGGCAGAGAGTGGCTGGGCTTCGCTTTTTTCCTTCCTGTTGCTTTTCGAGGATGGGGACTAGGTCTGGACAGCAATATTCACAAGTGCCTAGCCTCTAGCCCAGGCCTTCAGGGTACTGCTGGGCTCTCACTGTCCATTTGCCACAGGCCAGCACCTTTAATCCACATGTTGTTCTGCCCATGAGGTACCCTGATTAGGAGGACCTCGCACCCCACTTCCTCCCTCTTTGCTGGCCTGGGTGCTACACACTCTCAAAGTCCCTTCAGGACAGTTTATTTCCCCTATTACATTAAGTCTTTCTAGGGACTGCTACCTCTCTGAGCCCCTGCTGCCCCACTTTGACCAGTCCATGAGGAGCCCTGATTTGGAGCAAATTGTGACCATGCTCCTCCCTCTTCACTGGCCCACCACTCCCAGAGTTCCTTAAACAGCAGCTGGGAACCTTATTTTGAGTAAATTGCTCTTGTTTGTGCCTGCTGTTCTTAACAAGTGCCCTGTGTGAGAGTTCCTTAAACAGTGGCTGAGAGCATTTTTTGAGTAAATTCCTCTTGTTTGTGCCCACCATTCTTAACAAGCATCCAGCTTTTCACACAGCCCAACTATCTGACTAATCCAGAGACTATCTGGGTCAAGGTCCTTCACAACCCAACTCCTCACCCTTCTCTAGGTGTCACCTGGCTCCCCAAATTCTATGGCAATGTCCTAGCCAGTGACAGAAGTCCCAGTGGGAGAATACTGTCTCTGTGCATCTCCCACTGTGTCTTTATTACCCCCAGCTACTTCAAGCATCCAGGTCTCTCCTGGTGTGGGGTGCCTTCCCTGCTGTGGTAGGGGAGGGAGCTGCAGAGTTATAATTGCATATCCAGCTCTCCTCCAAAGCTCCTGTGGCAGCTGGTGACCCTGGTGACAGGTGCAAGGCCAGGGACTACAGCAGCCTTGGTCCCTGCACAGGTCTCAGGGACCTTATCATCCCAACACAATCTCCTTACTATCTATTTTTCAACATCCTCTACAATTTTGTCTTTTAAACTTCATCAAAGCTGGGATTCCATTGGCTGTTCACTCTGTACTCCAGAAGATCGGCTATGTTTCCCATTGGGTGCACGAGAAAATGGATTCATCTCCCACCTATCTTGCCACAATCTTCAGTTATAAAATTGTTGAACAAATTTTTAAAAGGGGAAAATACATAACTGTTCATTTGTAGCTACTTACCCTGTGCTCTGGCAAAGGCAGAGGCAGAGTGGGCTAGAGACACCTGAGGAGAGACTGGGGACAGAAGCTTTGGGGAGAAAGCTGATAGCATAGACACTAGCATCCTGGTGCTGAGTCATCCCCCATATGGCAGCAGCCATCCTGTGCAGGCAGACCACTCCCTTTCAAGAAGCAGCAGCCTTAGGGGAAACAATAGCACCAACCCCAGGAGGAAATCTTCCCAGGCTCTGTGGTGCTTAAGCCTGACTGCTGAGTGTGAAGTGACTATATGAGCAACTGAAGGAGACAGCCACAGAGAGTAGATCTGTGGCAAAGGGGGTGTGGATTGGACTAGATACACTTGAGGAAAGACTAGGTGTGGAGGCTTTGGGCAGAGAACAGAGAGTAGCTCCAGGATTCCGGTGCTGTGTTATCACCCATACTGCAGCGGCCACCCTCCTCAGGCAGACCAAACCCCACTGGGTAGCAGCAGCCTGAAGAAACAATAGCCAGGACACTAGGAGGGATTCTGCCCTGTCCTATGGGGCTTAAGGCTGACTGCTGAGTGCAGTGTGACTAGATTAACAGCTGAAGGAGAAAGCCACAAGCGGTAGATACTTGGCAGTCTCTGACAGGCAGCCTAAGGTCACACAGGGGTCAACACCTGACATCACCAGAGGCAGATCTAGAAAGAAAAAACAGTGGTAAATACTAGATGCTACCAAGACGAAATCCACTGTGGTCCTCTCCATGATTATTGATAATTTATTTCCTGAATAGCTTTTAACATTCATTCCATGTCCATCAAGTTTGTGAATATTAAATCACTAGAATTTGTACTATAGTTAATATCTCTCCTTTCTTATAAGGAAAAATGAGACAATTGTCTTAATCTCTTTATATCCTCATTTATACTGCTTCATTTGCAGTTGATAGTGGAATTGCTGAGGGGAGTTATTTTTGTGGATGTGGGTTTGTTTCCCAGGCTTTTTGGCTTTTCTATGGCAGTATCTGCACAACAACATACAAGACATAGTGGGCAAAGTGACCCTAAGTCAACCAGCTGGAGGAAAGGACCCAACAAAAATGACCCAAAACAACAACAACAACAACAACAACAACAACAAAAACAACCAATTAAACCCAGAGTGCCAACATAAATGGCATAAATCCCATCCCAAGAGCATCAACTTCAGGAGATCAAGGAGACTGCACAACTGAATCTCACAGGTCTCCTACCATAGAAGATCACATAATAAACTCAAGGAGTCAGAACAGATCAACTTAAAAAGCAGAAGCAAACAACAAGAGTCTCAAAATGTTGGGAAAACAGAAGCAATCTCAGATCAAAAGGAAAGTAGGAATCCTCAGAATGAATGCTAAATGAAATAGAGGCAAGTCAACTATCAGTTATTGAGTTCAAAACAATGGTTATAAGGAAACACAATGAGCTAAGTGTGAATTACCAATACTACAGGGAAACTATGCGGAACTTACTGTGAACTATATCAGAGCAAAAAAGGTCACAGTAACTATCAACAAGAGCCAAGAAGAAATGAAGAATACAATTTCTGAATTGAAGAACACAGTAGAAGGAATCAAAGGCAGGCTAGGTGAAGCAGAGGATCAAATCAGCAAGCTGGAGAACAAGGTAGAAAAAAAAACTCCTAGAAAGAACAAAAAAACTGAAAAAAGCCTGGCTGGTGTAGCTCAGTGGATTGAGCACGGGCTGGGAACCAGAGGGTCCCGGTTCGATTCCCAGTCGGGGCACATGCCTGGGTTGCAGGCCAGGTCCCCAGTGAGGGCCATGTGAGAGGCAACCATACATTGCTCTTTCTCCTTCTCTTTCTCCCTCCTTTCCCCTCTCTCTGAAAATAAATAAATAAAAAATATTTTAAAAAAAACTGAAAAAAGACTCAAAAAGAACAAAGAGGATTTAACACATTAAGTGTGGAGCCAATTTTGCTGGGCTTTCCGTTCAGACAGCGGGCCAGTGACCACTCGACGGGTGTTGAGTTAGAGTATAAACAGGTGCACAATAATGCAGCCAATGCAAAACTTCATTAAAATTACAACATTTATTTTTTAACCTTGATACTGCCTGTCCCACGCACTGATGTTGCCCAAATGAAAAGTTTGCTGTCAGTCCCCATGGACCAAAACTGCCCAAATGAAAAGTCCACTGTCAGTCCCTGGGGACTGACACCACCTGAACAGAAAGTTCACTGTCAGTCCCCAGAGACTGACACTGCACTTAATGTGTAAAGGGAAATGCAGGACAACATGAAACATAATAATATCTGTATAATAGGGATACCAGAAGAGAAGAATAAGACCAAGGGATAGAAATCCTGTTTGAAAAAGTAATGATGGAAAACTTCCCTAATTTGGTAAGAGAAAAAGTCACACAAGTCCAGGAAACACATAGGAACCTAAAGAGGCCTATGCCAAGACTCATCATAATTAAAATGGCAAAAATTCAAATAAAAAGAGAGAATCTTAAAGTCAACAAAGTAGAAACAGGAAGTGACATACAAGGGAGCCCCGATGAGACCAGCAGCTGATTTCTCACCAGACACACTATAATCCAGAAGGGAGAGGCAAGAAATATTCCAAGTAATGAAAAGCATAGGCCTGAAACCAAGACTACTATACCTCACAAGGCTCTCAATTAAAATGGAAGGTGAAATAAGGAGCTTCCCAGACAAAAGAAAGATGGAAGAATACACCTCCACCAAACCAGCAGTATAAGATATTCTAAATGGACTGCTTTAAGAAGAGGAAGAAAAAGATTGAGAGGGAGAGGAACAAAGGTACAAACGGGGTAAAATGGCAATGAATAAGTACCTATCAATAATAACCTTAAATATTAATGGATTAAATGCTTCAATAAAAAGACATAGGGTAGCTGAATGGGTAAGAAAACATGACCCACACATATGCTGCCTACAAGAGACCCAGCTCAGAACAAAAGAACTACGCAGATGGAAAAGGAAGGGTTCAAAAAATATTCCAAGCAAATGGATAGGGAAAGAAGGCAGGGTAGCAATACTTATGAGACAAAATAGACTTCAAAACAAAAGTCATAAAAAGAGACCCAGAAAAAACTTCATGATACTCAAGGGATGAATCCATCAAGAAGACATAAACATCATGAACATATATGCACTCCACATGGGAGCACCTAAATATATAAGGAAGATCTTGGAGGACTTCAAGAAAGATATAGAGAGCACACACTTATACTATGGGATTTCAACACCCCACTGTCAAGAATGGATATATGTTCCAAAGAAAATATCAGCAAGGATATTGCAGCTTTGAACAATGCCCTAGATGAAATGGACTTAACCAATATATAAATATAGAACAATTCATCCCAAAGAAGAAAAATACATGGACATAGGTGTATTCTCAAGTGAACATAGGACATTTTCAAAAATAGACCACATGGTAGGACGCAAAGCAAACCTGAAAAAATTCATGAATATTGAAATCATATCAAGCACTTTCTGAGACCACAAAGGCCTGAAACTAGAAACCCACCTCAAGGAAAAAAGCACTCAAATTCTTGGAGACTGGATATCATGCTATTAAACAATGAGTGGTTTAATTATGAGATAAAGGAAGAAATAAAAAAATTCTGGAAACAAATGAAAATGAACAGACAACACCCCAAAACTTACAGGACATAGCAAAGACAGTCCTGAAAGGGAAGTTAATAATGGTACAAGCCTAAGTAAAAAAGAGAAGCATTTGAAAGAAAAAACATATCTGTACATCTACAAGACGTGAAGGAACAACAACAAAGCCTAGAGAAAGTAGAAGGAAGGAAATAACCAAGATCAGAGCAGTGTTAAATGACATAGAGACTAAAAGAATAATTCAAAGGATCAATAAATCCAGGAGCTGGTTTTTTGAAATGATAAACAAAATCAAAAAGCATTTAAGCAGAGTCTTTGAGGAAAAAGAGATGACCCAGATAAACAAAATCAGCCTGGCTGGCGTAGCTCAGTGGATTGAGTGTGGGCTGTGAACCAAAGGGTCACTGGTTCTATTCCCAGTCAGGGAACATGCCTGGGTTGCAGGCCAGGTCCCCAGTGGGGGCCACATGAGAGGCAACCACACATTGATATTTCTCTTGCTCTCTTTCTCCCTCCCTTCCCCTCTCTAAAAATAAATAAACAAAAAAGAATTAAGTAAGAGTTAAGTGCCTTACTTAAGGCACTTAAGGCACAACACAGCCATGTGCCTTAACCAGGAATTAAACCAGTGATATTTGCTTTGTGGGTTGATGGCCAAGCCATTGAGCCACACCAGTCAGGGCCCATTTTGCAAATTTTATAACCTGGACAAAATGACTCTATATGCAAATATTACTTTGCAAAATTGACTCATTAAAAGAGAAAATACTATGAAAAATATTACCCATGGGAGCAAATGAGAAAGGCACTGACGTATATTGAGCCCAGAGAGTTTTACTGGAAATTTCTTTCACACATTTTTTCAGAAAATAGTTCTGATGTTGTATCAGACATTAAATAAAGAAATGAAGTTTGTTTTATGTTGCCAGCATTAGCTTAATAACAAAGACAGAGTTATAAATAGAAAAATAGTGACAATTTTCACTTCTGAATAAAGATGTGAACATCTGAAATATTATATTAATAAGTAGAATCTAAGAGTGTAAAAAAAGCAAAATAAAATATGAACAAGTAGGTGTCATTTTAGGGACGCAAGATTGATCAATATTAGGAAATCTGATGATATTTGCAACAGTAATAACAGGTCCAAAAAGAAAAATAAAGCATATGATCATGTTGACAGATGCCAAAAAATATAAAATTTAACATCTGTTGCTGATAAAAATATAATAAAATACAAATAGAAAGGTGTTTCATTAAAGTTACAGCTGACATCATATTTAATGGCAAAACAATACAACTATTTCTATTATAATCAGGGACAAGACAAGGATCTCAGAAATCACCAGTATTGTTTCCACCTCTGAAGCATAAATATTTTATTTAAAATAAAGTGGCAAAATTATCATTATTTTCTGATTGTACATGTAGAAAAACAGGGAAGTGCTGATAAAAATAGCAGTAATATGAGTGATATGAGAATTTGGTAAACTAGTTGGCTACTGCTATGGAGTGAATTGTGCTGTGCCCCGGCCCCAAATCCATTTGTTGAAGCCCTATTCCATAATGTAAAATGTATTTGGATATAGAGTTTATAAAGAGGTAATTAAGATTAAGTGAAGTCATAAGGGTAGGGCCTTGATATGGTAAGATTAGTGACCTTTTAAGAAGAGATACCAGAGAGCTTGCTTGATTACTTTCTATTCCACCCTCCATATCCTCTCTCTGCATGTGCACAAATAGCTTATATGAATACACAGTGATATGGTGGCCTCCTGCCAGTCTAGAGAAGAGGTCTCAGAATAAAACCTTCCTTGCTAGCACCTTGAATGAGTTCCCAGTCTCCAGAACTATGAAAATTAAACTTCTCTTGTTTAAGCCACCCAGGCTATAGCATGTGTTATGGTAGACTGGCTGACTAATACAGCTACCAGTTTTAGTAAACAGAATTGATAATATTCTCTTACTTTAAATACATTCTTATATGGTATATTTGCCCTCATCCTTTATATGTGTTATGTATTTGATTTGGTATCTGATATAATTTATTAAATATTGTTACATAGATAATGTGGGTTGGATATTTATGAAACTATTAAATAAAATCAGGTTATAAATTACTATAATTTTAATTATAATTATATAAAGAATATATGCAAATAAAATCTAAAAGGAAAAAGTTTTTTTTAAGATTTTATTCATGTATTTTTAGACAGAGAGGAAGGGAGGGAGAAGGAGGGGGAGAGAAACATCAATGTGTGGTTGCCTCTCACACGTCCCCAATTAGGGACCTGGCCTGTAATCCAGGCATGTGCCCTGACTGGAAATTGAACTGGTGACCCTTTGGTTCACAGGCCGGCACTCAATCCACTGAGCTACACGAGCCAGGGCAGGAAAGAGTTTTTATACACACACACACACACACACACACACACACACACAACCAGATCCCATTCACAGTAGCCTCAAAAATCTTAACAAGGAGGGAAGATGGCGGCGAGATAGGGGGTAGCAGAGTGTACTTCCTCCTGCCTGCTGGAGAAACACCTAGCCGATTTTCTGAGGAATAGAGCGTACACCCAACGGTATTCCAGCATATATGAAGATTGGTGACCAAGATTATAGAGGAAACTGAATGATGGGATGGTAAGGAGAGTGCTTTGGAACGAAAAGGTCCCCCCAGGAGCAGCCCGGGGAACAGGGCGGGCTGCAGCCCCAGACCCGACAACTGCCAAGTCTGCTGCAAAAATTCTTGGGAGAGAACTAGGTTGGGAGGTGTGAGAGACTAGGTGCTTATTCAGACTGGCAGGCGTAAATAGGAAGAATTTTTCAAAAAGAAAAATAGGAAAAAAATAGGCACTCCCTGGCTGTCTGGAGAGGCCCCACCCCCAACAGCTCTGGGGACAGTGCATGCCTGGGGATCGGATCTGAGACCCGGGGAAGACGGCCTGCGTAATCTCCAGAAACACTGGGGTCAGTGAACAAACAGCAGCTGGAGGCCGTCTGTACTCCCATCAAGAGTTAATTGGAGACTGAATGAACCCAGTGACCTGTGGCTGGTCCCTGCCAACTCCAGAAGAACCAGGAGCAATCTGCAACCAGCAGCCCTGGGGCCAGTTGTGTCTTGTGCAGCTAATCAAGGGGAATTAGGGACTGTGTACAGCCGGTGATCCGCAGCCCACTTCAAAAAACCAGGGATGGTGCACAATCAGGCACCCCGGCCTGCGGCTCGCTGGAACCAAATCAAGGAACAAAAGGGGACAGTGAACACAGGTGACGGAGCTCACGCACGGACAGCCAGGGACAAAGAGCTGGCCACACATCCCATGCACATGGAGCCCTGCAGGGCCGATTGGCTCTGAAAGAGAAAGGCAGAAGTGCCCCATGACGGGAGCAGCAGTCCTCACAAACGCTTGACTCAGTGTGGGGACCAAACCACCCAGAAGGGGTGCTCAGAGTTCCTAGTATATAAACCAGCAAGAAGGCAGTGGGTAAGGTGCCCCTAATTGGTAACCCTCAAAAATGGCACAACAACAGACCCAGTCTGGACTCAGAAGCACACCTAGGAACTGGGCTGGAGGCTGGACAACAGCGAAGAGTGCATCTCGGGAAGGGAGAAAAGCAAAACTAATATCTTCCCAGCCTGACGCAGACAGGAAGACCAAAAGAACAGGCCTGGTCAGACACTTTTAAAGTCAGCCAGCAGAAGGTTTTTTTTTTCTTTTCTTTTTTTTCACCCTTCTTCCTTTCTGTCCTTTATTTTTTGCAATTCCTTCTTCCTCCATTTCCTTTAGTATTCCAAGTCTTCTCCCCTTTTTATACATATTTTTGTCTTAATGTATAAAAAATAGAAAAAGTTTTTTCTTTCCTTTCAAATTGTTCTTCCTTTCTTTTCTTCTTTCCTTTTTAATCATCCTTCCTTCCCTCCTTTCCTTACATTATTTTTTCTTCCTTCACTCCTTTTTTTCCCTTTTCCTCTCTTCTTTACCAACAGGTTAGACATTAAAACCTGGAGCTGTGAAGAGACCAGAGTTAGACCCTGACAAGGGTCAGCCCAAAACACAGAGACAGTGACACAAATTTAACTTCACTACTCCAGAAAACTTGCAAGGTGGGAGCAGTGAACACCAGTACACCTGCTGGAAGAAGAAATCCATCAACAAAGGAACCACCAACACAAAACAGTGGAAGAAGGTGAAGGAGAAAGTGGAACCCACACTAAACTCAATCCAGGACCAAACGGATAATATACCAATTGGTGGAAAAATTACCCACAAAAAACAACTGAACAAGAATGTGAGAGAAGTCTCAAAACCTTGTTCACACAGAACAATCAGCTTCAACACAACCTGTCCACACCCACACAACAGAATACAAGGTGGGGTGGACAGAGTGACCCTCGGTTAACTAGTTGGAGGAAAGGACCCACAAAAGAAAGACCCAATAACAACCGGAATCCAAAGACATACAAAGAGCCGACATAAACGACGGTCCATGACCAGTAAGCTAAGGAGATTAAGGAGACTAAACAACTGAATCTCTCAGATATTCTGCAATAGAAGCTCTTACCATAAAACCAGAGAGTCAGAACAGATCAATTTTTAAAAAAGGCTAGCAAGAAGAGTCTCACAAACAATGGGAAGACAAAGAAACAATCCCCAAGTGAAAGGAAAGGAAGAAGCCCTAGAAAGAATGATAAATGAAACAGAGGTAAGCCAACTATCAGATACTGCGTTCAAAGCATTAATTATCAGGAAGCTGAAGAAGCTTGATGAGCTCACAGAAAATTACCAGAAACTACAGGGAAACTATAATGAACACACTGCAAACTATATCAACATGAAAAAGGAAATAGAAACTACCCAAAAGGACCAAGAGGAGATAAAGAATACAATATCTGAACTGAAGAACACAATAGAAGGAATCAAAAGCAGGCTCGATGTAGCAGAGGATCAGATCAGCGAGCTGGAAGATAAGGTAGAAAAAAGCACCCAAAAAGAGCAAGAAAGGGAAAAGAGACTCAGAAGGAATGAAGAAGTATTAAGGGAAATGCTACACAACATGAAACATACTAATATTAGTATAATAGGGATAACGGAGAGGAAGAAGAGCAAGGAATAGAAAACCTGTTTGAAAAAGTAATTATGAAAACCTTCCCTAATCTGATGAGACAAAAAGTCACACAAATCCAGGAAACACAGAGAGTCCCAATAAAAAGAAAATCAAACAAGCCCACTTCAAGACACATCATAATTAAAATGGCAAAATTCCAAGACAAAGAGAGAATCTTAAAGGCAGCGAGGCAGAAACAGGAAGTAACATACAAGGGAGCCCCAATAAGGCTAGCAGCTGACTTCTCAACGGAAACACTCCAAGCTAGAAGAGAATGGCAAGAAATATTCCAAGTAATGAGAACCAGAGGCCTGCAACAAAGGCTACTGTACCCAGAAAGGCTCTCAATCAAGATAGATGGCCAAATAAGGAGCTTCCCTGACAGAAGAAGTCTAAAATAATACATTTCCACCAAACCAGCTCTGCAAGAGATGCTAAAGGGACTGCTTTAAGGAAAGAAAGGAAAAGAGAGAGAGAAAGAGAGGAACACAGGTACCAAAAAATGTCAATAAATAAGTACCTATCAATAATAACCTTAAATGTAAATAGATTAAATGCTCCAATCAAAAGACATAGAATAGCTGAATGGATAAGAAAGCATGACCCACACATATGCTGCCTACAAGAGACCTACCACAGGACCAAAGATCTACACACACTGAAAGCGAAGGGCTGGAAACAAGTTTGCCACATAAATGGACAGGAAAAAAGAGCTGGGGTAGCAATACTCATATCAGACAATATAGACTTAAAAAAAAAAAGGCCATAAACAGAGACCCAGAAGGACACTTCATAATACTCAAGGGAAGAATCCACCAAGAAGAAATAACAGTGTAAACATATGTGCGCCCAACATAGGAGCACCCAAGTACATAAAGAAAATCTTGGAGGACTTCAAGAAAGATATTGATAGCAACACAATTATAGTAGGGGACTTCAACACCCCACTGTAAAAAATGACAGAACTTCCAAACAAAATATCAACAAAGATATTATGGCACTGAACAATGCCCTAGATGAAATGGACTTAACTGATATACATAGAGCCTTTCATCCCAAAGAAGCTAAATGCACATTCTTTTCAAGTGCACATGGAACATTTTCAAAGATAGAACATATGATAGGACACAAAACAAGCCTCAACAAATTCAAGAAAATTGAAATCATACCAAGTCTTTTCTCTGACCACAAGGGACTGAAATTGGAAACCAACCCCAAGGAAAAAACACCAACACACTCAAAATCATGCGGATTGAATAGAATGCTATTAAATGACCAATGGGTCAAGGATGAGATTAAGGAAGAAATGAAAAAGTTTCTCAAAACAAATTAAAATGAACTTACAACAACTCAAAACTTATGGGACACAGTGAATGCAGTCTTGAGAGGGAAGTTCATAGCGTTACAAGCCTACCTAAAAAAATAGAAACATTTCAAACAAACAACTTAACTCTATGCCTACAAGAACTGGAGGAACAACAGCAAAGACAGCACAGAGCAAGTAGAGGAAGGAATAACCAAGATCAGACCAGATATAATGACATAGAGACTAAAAGCACAACTGTAAGGATCAATGAATCCAGCAGCTGGTTCTTTGAAAAGATAAACAAAATTGAAAAGCCTTTAAGTAGGTTCATCAAGAAAAAAAGAGAGAGGACGCAAATAAACTCAATAAGAAATGAAAGAGGAGATATTACAACTGATGCCACAGAAATACAAAGGATTGTAAGATACTACTATGAAGAACTGTATGCCAAGAAATATGAAAATGTAGATGAAATGGACAAATTTCTAGGAAAATATAATCTTCCAAAACTCAATAATGAGGAAGCAGAAAGCCTGAACCAGTCAATAACAGCGGATGAAATTGAAGCAGCAATCAAAAAACTCCTGACACACAAAAGCCCTGGGCCAGATGGTTTCACAAGAGAATTCTACAAAGCATTTAAGGAAGAGTAATACCTATCTTTCATGGACTATTCCAAAAAATCCAAAATGATGGAAGACTCCCAAAAATTTTTTATGAAGCCAGCATCATCCTAATCCCAAAACCAGATAAAGATAGAACAAAGAAAGAAAACTTCAGGCCAATATCACTGATGAACATAGACACTAAAATCCTGAACAAAATATTGGCAAACCGCATCCAGCAATACATTAAAAAGATCATACACCATGACCAAGTGGGATTCATCCCTGGGATGCAAGGATGGTACAATATTTACAAATCAATAAATGTAATACATCACATAAACAAAAGCAAACACAAAAATCATATGATCATATCAATAGATGCAGAAAAAGCATTTGATAAGATACAGCACCCATTTATGATAAAAAACACTCAGCAAAGTGGGTATAGAGGGAGCATTCCTCAACATAATAAAGGCCATATATGAGAAACCTATAGCCAACATTATACTTAATGGGAAAAAACTAAAATATTTCCTACTAAAATCAGGAACAAGACAAGGTTGTCCACTATCACCACTTCTACTCAACATAGTAGTGGAAGTTTTAGCCATAGCAATCAGACAAGAAAAGGAAATAAAAGGCATCCAAATTGGAAAGGAGGAAACAAAACTGTCATTGTTTGCAGATGACATGATAGTGTACATAGAAAATCCTATAGACTCCACCAAAAAACTACTCAACCTAATAATTGAATTTGGGAAACAGTGGGATACAAAGTCAATATCCAGAAATCAAAATCATTTTTGTATACCAACAATGAAAGATCAGAAGCATAAATCAGGAAAAAAATCCCATTTGATATACCAACAACAACAAACAAAAAAAAAACCTAGGAATAAACCTAACCAAGGAGGTAAAAGATCTATACTCAGAAAAGTGCACAAAAATGAAGAAATAAATCATGAAAGACACAAACAAATGGAAACATATACCGTGCTCATGGATTGGAAGAATTAACATAATCAAAATGTCCACAATGCCCAAAGCAATTTATAGATTCAATGTAATCACTATCAAAGTACCAATGCCATATTTCACAGATATAGAACAAACACTTTAAAAATTTATATGGAACCATAAACGACCCCGAATGTCAGCTGCAGTGTTGAGAAAGAAGAGCAAAATAGAAGGAATCACAATATCTGATATCAAACTGTATTACAAAGCTACTGTAATCAAAACAGCCTGGTATTGACATAAAAACAGACAGAAAGACCGATGGAACAAAATAGAGAGCCCAGAAATAAACACAAGTCTCTATGGGCAATTAATCTTTGACAAAGGGGGGCAGAAGCATAAAATGGAATAAAAATAGCCTCTTCAACAAATGGTGTTGGGAAATCTGGACGGCTACATGCAAAAAAATGAAACTCGAGCACCAACTTACACCATACACAAAAATAAATTCGAGGTGGATAAAAGACTTAAATATAAGTCACGACACCATAAAAGTCCAAGAGGAAAACATTGATAGGAAAACCTCAAACATTCCACGCCGCAACATCTTCAATGATATGTACCCTAGAGCAAGGGATATAAAGGAAAGAATAAACAAATGGGACCTCATCATTATAAAGAGCTTCTGCGGGACTAAAGAAAAATGTATTAAAATAAAAAGAGAACCAACAGTATGGGAAAACATATTTTCCAATGATACCTCGGACAAAGTTTTGATCTCCATAATATATAAAGAACTCATACGACTCCACTTTAGGAAGACAAATACCCAATTAAAAAATGGGCAAAAGACATGAACCGACGCTTCTCAAAAGGGAACATACAGAGGGCCCAGAAACATATGAAAAGATGCTCAACATCATTAGCCATCAGAGAGATGCAAATTAAAACCACAATGTGATACCACCTCACAGCAGTTTGAATGGCCATCATAAACAAAACAACAGATAACTGTTGGAGGGGATGTGAAGAAAAGGGAACCCTACTGCACTGTTGGTGGGAATGCAGACTGGTGCAGCCACTGTGGAAAACAATATGGAATTTCCTCAGAAAACTAAAAATGAACTGCCTTTTGACCCAGCAATTCCACTACTGGGATCATACCCTAAGAACCCTGAAACACCAATTCAAAAGATCCTATGCACTCCAATGTTCATCGCAGCACAATTTATAATAGCCAAGTGCTGGAAACAACCTAAGTGCCCATCTACAAATGAGTGGATCAAGAAACTATGGTACATTTACACAATAGAATTCTACGGAGCATAGAGGAAGAAGGAGCTCATACCCTTTGCAACAACGTGGATGGAATTGGAGAGCATTATGCTAAGCGAAATAAGCCAGGCGGTGAGGAACAAATACCATATGATCTCACCTTTAACTGGAATATAATCAACAAAAGAACAAAAGCAAGAAACACATAACCAGAGACATTGAAATTAAGAACAGTCTAACAATAGCCAGAGGGAGGGTGGAGGGGACTATGGGGAGAAAGGTGTACAGGAACCACTATAGAGGACACATAGACAGAACCAAGGGGGAGGATGGATTCACAGGAGGGAGGTGGGTTTGGAGAGGGTGGTGGTAGGGGAGGGGAGAGGATGCATACAATTGTAATTGAACAACAATAAAGCAGTATTAAAAGAATCTTAACAAAATATGGAATATACAACAAACAAATAGAACCTATCATAGATAGAGAGCAATATAACAGCAGTGGAGGGGGAGTTAGGTGGGGTGAGGGATTGAGCAAATAGGAAAAAGGACTCATAGACATGGACAACATTGTGTGGTGATTGTTGGGGGAGGGGATGTAAGGGGACTAAAGGATAATGGAGAAAATAGAACAAAAATTAAACTTTAAAATTTAGCTGAGGGATATATAAAATACTTAAGTAAATGGGAAGATATATCCTTTTTTCAGATTGGAAATATATAATTTCCCCTGACTTAATTAATACAGAAATGCAATCTAAATCAGAATTCCAATGGGCTGTTTTTTTAGCTTGGAAAATGAATAAATATGTACCTAAATTAAGTATACTACAATAGCCAGATAACTACTGAAGAATGGAAGCAATGAAGGCTTCCAGATTTTAAAACCTTTTGTAAAGCTAAACAGAAGTTGAAACATTGTGGTGCTGGTCTAGAAATGGAAACAAATTAGAGACTTCAGACATGTTATTAATCACATAAAAATTACATATACATTGAAATTTACCGTAATGACACAATAGTTTGGTAGAATAAGCATGGAGTTTGGAACCAGACAATCCTAAGTTCATACCCCTGCTCTATGGTTTACTAGGAATGTAATCTTCACCTTGTTACTCAACCTCTATGAATATTAGTTTCATCATCTGCATATTAACACAGTAATACTTACATCATAATGAAATAATGTAGGTGCCTGGTACATAGTAAATTGTCAATAAATAGTAGTTTCTGAATTCCTGTCTTCTTTTTTTTCCTGAAAAATCTTCTCTTTCCTCCCTCCCCATTATCCCCGCTCACCTCCCCTCTGGTTACTGTCAGTTTGTTCTGAATTTCAATGTCTCTGGTTATATTTTGCTTGCTTGTTCGTTTTCTTGATTAGGTTCCACTTATAGGTGAGATCATATGGCATTTGTCCCTCACCGCCTGGCTTATTACACTTAGCATAGTGCTCTCCAGTTCCATCCATGCTGTTGCAAAGGGTAGGAGCTCCTTCTTTCTCTCTGCTGAGTAGAATTTCATTATGTAAATGTACCATAGTTTCTTGATCCACTTATTTGTAGATGGGCACTTAGGTTGCTTCCAGCACTTGGCTATTGTAAATTGTGCTGCTATGAACATTGGGGTGCACAGGTTCTTTTGGATTGGTGTTTCAGGGCTCTTAACATATAATCCCAATAGTGGAATTGCTGGGTCAAAAGGCAGTTCCATTTTTAGTTTTCTGAGGAAATTCCATACTGTTTTCCACAGTGGCTTCACCAGTCTGCATTCCCAACAACAATGCACTAGGATTCCCTTTTCTCCACATCCTTTCCAACACTTGTTGTTTGTTGATTTGTTTATGATGGCCATTCTCACAGGTGTGAAGTGGTATCTCATTGTGGTTTTCATTTGCATCTCTCTGATGGCTAGTGATGCTGAGCATCCTTTTATATGTCCTTGGGCCATCTGTATTCCTCCTTGGAGAAGTATCTGTTCCAGTCTTTTGCCCATTTTTAATTGGGTTGTTTGTCTTCCTGGAGTGGAGTTGTATGAGTTCTTTATATATTTTGAAGATCAAACCCTTGTCTGTGGTATCATTAGCTAGTATGTTTTCCCATACATTTGGTTCTCTTTTCATTTTAATGCTGTTTTCTTTAGCTGTGCAGAAGCTTTTTATTTTGATGAGGTTCCATTTGTTTATTCTTCCTGTTATGTCCCTTGTTCTAGGAGATATATTAGCAAAAATACTGCTATGTGGCAAGGATATTTGCAATTTTACTGCTTATGTTTTCCTCTAGGACTTTTATGGTATCAGGACTTATATTTAAGTCTTTTATCCACCCTGCATTTATTTTTGTGTATGGTATAAGTGGACGATAAAGTTTCTTTTTTTTTTTTGCATGTAGCTGTCCAGATATCCCAACACCATTTGTTGAAGAGGCTATTTTTATTCCACTTTATGCTTCTGCCCTCTTTGTCAAATATGAATCCCTATATTCTTTCTCCAAAATAAATAGCTGATGAATGAAGTATTTATATGTTAAAATTAAATAAGATAGGAATAAAATATAGATAAATAGAAATATGATAATTTTGGGGGAAGATATTTGCAAGTATAATTGGGAAATTTTGGAAATCATAAAGAAAAAAGTTTACAGGTGATTCATAAAATAAAAAAGTTCTGTATAGTAAAAATTAACATAATTAAACTTGAAGAAAAACCACAATATTGAAAAAAGAATATATAACATGTATGACAATGTAAGAAACTTCATAAATGAAACATTTAAAAAAACTTAAAAAGAAATGTTAAAAGACTTTTGGCCAAGATGCAGGTATAGGTAGATAATGCTTTGCTTTCTTGCACAATCAAAAGAAGGTCAACAAGCACTTTAAAAACAAGGGGCAACCAGAACTGCTAGAAAATCAAACTGTATGGAAGTTCGATTAACAAGGAGTTAAAGAAGAAATATTCATCCAGACTGGTAGGAGGGGTGGAGACAGGCAGCCAGGGAAAAGAGGATGCATAGCAAGGCAACAGACCAGGCTGGTTGAGGTGGTGGCTGGAGGACCTGGTGGTCATGTGTATGTGTACTGATAAACCAGGAGGAGCAACTAGGGAGAGGGGCAGGGAACACAACCCAGGGTCCCAGTGTGGGAAACTAAAGTCTTAAAACTTATGGCTGTAAAAACCTGTGGGGTTCGTGGCAGCAGGAGAAACACCAAGCCTCATAGGAGAGTTCACTAGAGAGACCCATGTGGTACTAGAACATACACAAGCCCACCCAGCAGGGAATCAGCACCAGAAGGGCCCAATTTGCTTGTGGATGGTGAGGGAAGTGACAGAAAGCCAGCAGAGAGCCAAGCAAGCAGGATTGTTCCCTCTCTGAACACCCCACCCACACACACAGTACTACAGCACAGCAAAGTGTGTTGCCTGCCCTGGCCAATACCTAAAGCTCCACCCCTTACAACATAACAGGTATGTTGTGACAAAGAAATACGGCCCAAATGAAAGAATAGATCAAATCTCCAGAAAAAGAACTAAGTGATGAGGAGACAGCCAACCTATCAGATGCAGAGTTCAGAACACTGGTAATCAGGATGCTCATAGAAATGATTGTGTATGGACACAAAATAGAGGAAGAAGTGAAGTCTATGCAATGTGAAATAAAGAAAAATATACAGAGAACCAACAGTGGAGCAAAGGAAACTAAGAATCAAATAAATGATTTGGAACAGAAGGAATAAATAAACATTGAACCAGAACTGAGTGAAGAAACAACAATTAAAAAAAAATGAGGAGAGGCTTAGTAACCTCTGGGACAACTTTAAACATTCCAACATCTGAATCATAGGCGTTCCAGAAGAAGAGGAAGAGCAAGAAATTGAAAACTTATTTGAAAAAATAATGAAGAATTTCCCCAATCTGGTGAAGGTAATATACTCCCAAGAAGTCCAGGAAGCTCAGAGAGCCCTAAAGAAATTGGACCCAAGGAGGAAAACACCAAGATACATCCTAATTAAATTACCCAAAATTAAAGATAAGGAGACAATCTTAAAAGCAGTAAGAGAAAAGGAGACAGTTACCTACAAAGGGGTTCCCATAAGGCTATCAGCTGATTTCTGAAAACAAAACAAAACAAAACAAAACAAAACAAACACCTTACAGGCAAGAAATTCCTGGAAATAAGTATTCAAAATCATGAAAGGCAAGGAGCTACATCCAAGATTCCTCTATCTAGGAAAGCTATCATTTAGAATGGAACAGCAGATAAAGTGCTTCCCAGATAAGGTAAAGTTAAAGAAGTTCATAATCACCAAGCCCTTATTGCATGAAATGTTAACAGGATGTACATAAGAAAAAAGATCACAACTATGAACAGTAAAATGACAATAAACTCAAAACTATCAACAACTGAAACTAAAAACAAAAAATAAGCAAACAACTGGAATAGGAAAAGTATCAGAGAAATGGACATAATATGGAGGGTTATCAGCAGGGAGGGGGAGGGGAGAGAATGGGGAAAAGGTACAGAGAATAAGTAGCATAAATGGTAGGTACAAAATAGACGGGGCGCGGGGGTCAAGAATAGTATAGGAAAAGGAGAAGCCAAAGAATTTATATGTACAACCCATGGACATGAACTAAGGGGGAGGAAAGCTGGTGGGAGGGGGGTGCATGGTGGAAGGTGATAAAGTGGAGCAAAAATGGGACAACTGTAATAGCATAGTCAATAAAATATATTTAAAAAGAAATGGTAAAAAGATGAACTTCAGAACCAAAGGATATTAAAGATATTAGACTTGGAGAAGCCATAGTGTTGACAGTGATGGTGGTAGGAGGTGAAGAAGTAATGTCTTGTTTTTTTCTAATTTAAAAGATGATATATTTATTAGACATTCAAGGAAAATGTTGGGTAGGCTTTAATTATTATGTACTTCTGCCTGAAATGCTCTTTCCCTTCCTTGTTTCTCAGCTAACTTCAGAGTTTAGGTTAAGTGTCATTTTCTCAGGGAAACCTTTTCTGACCAAGCCAGCAGAAGTTAGTTGTATTACATAACTGATGCGTGAAATGCACAACAGAAGTGTCAGATCAGGGTCGCAGGATGGTGGTAAGTATTGGGGAGATCTTCCATCAGTTTTACTGTAGCTTTTGCAATTGGGTTTGATTTCAAATATTAAACTATAGCCTTTGGAGGACTGTTAAGAAAAAGTAAGTCAGAGTCCCAGTCTTGGTGAAGTTGGGTTACTCTGAAGACAGAGACATGGGGAAACCATACAGATTCAAGTTATTATAAATTTTGATTACAGGGGGAAAAGATGACTAGTTGAACTGGAACACATGATCTGAGTTTGCCTAACAATGATGACTTCATATTGAATCTACTGACTAATACTGGGCTGTTTAAATTAATAATATATAGAACAAAATTTTTCTCAGAGCTCAGAGAAGGCTTAACCTGTATATTCAAATGTCAATAATTATGGGAATTGTAGCACCCAGTGGAAGGGAGCAAGTTGGATTATTATACTACATTCTTTCAAAAATCACCACAAAACTTAATTATTTGTTTTTTGTTAGGTGTTTGATTAAATTTTTACTTTTTGGTTATTGGTTGAGTGTTCTCCATATGTTGGGAGTCTTGGTTTGAATAAATATTTTACTGTAAATATTTGTTACCAATAAGTGGCCCTATATTTGTAGAAGTCTTGAAATGGAGCAAAGCAATTGAAATATGAACCTTGTTTGTTAGCTGACATTGTTTTTAGTTGCAGAGGGATGGTATTATTTCTGTGTTTGGCTAATGTCTTCATTAATGACTTTGAAAAGAATTTAAATGGCATGTTAATTAAATTTTAAGTGATAGTAAAGGAGAATGTATTGTGAACATTATTGAGAATCCAAATAATAACCTCTCCGGAAGAGGTTAAGGATGTAAGCAGACAAGAAAGCCAGATTTAACCTGTCAAATAGAAGCAGCCATGCAGTGAAAATAATAAAAAATAAGATATTTTAGTCTAAAGAAAGTACTGACTGGAAATCAGCCATGCTGTGAGCATTTGGCAGTCACCAGAATAGAATTAGGCTAAGTAAAATTCTCAAGCAAGAAATTAAAAGATTCACACTGAATTTCTAACTTCTCTATAAAAAATACATTTTACTTTGAAGTGTTGTCTCAGTACCAGTACAGCTCATGGACAAAGGGCCACAAACTTTAGAGATAGATATCATGATCAGAAAGACTTCCACACCTATTACTGAAATGGTAAGAAATCTCTACGGCTTGGTTGAAATTAGTTATGTAAGGAAAGCCTGATCAGTAGTACCGCATCTTATAGAATACTTTGGAAAAGAGTCAATGATGACATTAATCTTCATTTTAGTCAGTGTTTCTCAAGGACCACTTGCTTCAGAACCACCAGGAGTGCTTTCTAAAATGCGATTTCTGGGTTCTGTTCAGACCTACTGTAAAGGATTCCCTAGATACAGGTACATGGGATATGAATTTTAAACAAGAGTTGTTTTTCTTTCTTTTTATGTAGTAAATTTTGGAACCACTGTTTTGTGTTATTAGGGCATCACAGTAAAATGTGATGAGTGAAAAGTAATGTACAAAATAGGAATTATGTCTCAGCATGGAAGGCTAGTAGTAATCTCTTAGTATATAAAGGCACAGATTATCAGGAGTTAGCCAAACTCACACCTAGACAGGAGAGGCATAGATAGCAACATCAGAGTTACCATGAATCAGTATATACATGTGTTCCCATTTTGTATTAGCATGATTCAGTTTTAGAAAAGGAAAGTTCATTAATTTTTGTCTCCCCTCAAATTAAAAAATTATGTTTTCTTTCATCCATGTTCACCAGAATTTATAAATTTAATATTCCAGGTGTCTTGATGCCCAGATATGGATGTCAGTGTACTTAAGTATTATAGGGATTCAGAATGAGTAACCCCAAGAGGCGCCTCTGTGCTATGCAGATTGTTTTGAGGTAAAGGCAACCAAGACCCTGTGGGCCCAAGATAAACTTCTGTGTCCTCCTCACTACCACCTAGAAGAATGTGAATTATTAGAAATTATCAGAGATAACCTATTGACCTATCTACAGGATAGGGCAAACTTCTAATTTCTGAACATCTGCTCTTATTATCTTATAATGACTTTCATCCCCTCTGAAGCCCCAAGGTCATTCTTAGCTCAGAATGTCATATATACCTCATTTTCCCTTTCCCTTTCTGTTTTTGAAGTTCTTGTGTATGTGGGGTCTCTGACTCTCTCATATAGACAGAGTTCGCATACATATGCATGTAATTAAATTTGGTCATTTTATCTTGCTAATTTGTCTCATGTCTATTGGATTATTAGACCTGCTGAAAGAACCTTGAGGGTTGAAGAAAGTTTCTTCCCAATACTCTATACCCTGTTATAGTATAGTTACAATTTATTCATGAATAGTTTTCCTGTTATTTTGATTTTGGTGAATCATAGTTTTATAACCTACAGAGTTAAGTGTCATGCCCTGGACCAAGAAAGATTCCATTAAAGCATGTTGATCTTATGAGAGCCACCATGAAACTATCAGCTAGCTTTGCCCTTGTCATGACTACTGCCACTGTACTGTCACATTATGTATTTTCTCTAGTAAAGAAAAAAATAAGTGTTTAAGTGAATAAGAAAATTTGCAGATAGTTTGATGAGCCATATTTTCATTTAGAATATTTTCTGTCACATGCAATTTTTGTTTGCACCTGCAACCAGATTGTAACCTTGAAAAGAATCTTATCACAAAATTAGAGGCCACAGTAGAAAATTTACTTCTGAGAATAGGTCATCAAAAAGAGCATGCTGAGTCCAGATGCAGAGGAAATTAGAACCTTTGTTTGTTCTCTCTTTGAGGACATTTATGCCCTCTGTGAAAATTACACAGTTTCTCCTTATACTGTTTGAGGGGGAGAGAAGCCCATTAAACAAACAAGTAAGGGAGGTATTGGAGCACAAAATTGGGAGGAGGAGTTAGAAAAAAAAAAAAAAAACAGTCCAAAAACTGCTGAGTCAGTGTTTCAAAAGAAAGGAGAAAGAAATACGTTACCTGAACTATGAAAGCAGATGAAACTCACTGAAATAGTGACTAACAGGTCATGGCTTCTCCCACAGTTTTCCTTCTCTTGAAAATCAATTTTACTTACCCTACTGCACTTCCTAGATTTCTATTTATTTCTTTATTTTCTCTTATGAATTCACTTTCTATCCCCAACACCCAGTTCCTCCTCAACACTTAACACCTGACTTAAATGCATTTCACTTGAAATTTTTTCCTACAATTTTACTAAATCTATACTCATAAAACTCATCAGTGCCTTATCGAACATTCATTTCCAGGTCTAAATCTCTTTTTCAATTTGATTCTGGTTTTATGAATATCTGCTGGAATTTCTCTCTAAATATAACAGCAGCAACAGACACAACAAAAGCAAAAATTATATAGCAAAAGCAATACCAGTAACAAGACAAATTATTCATTGAGCACTGCCAGCCACTATTCCAAGTGTTTTGCATGTATTAATTATCTGATTCTCTCAACAACTTTATGAGGTAGGTACTTTCATTATCTTCATTATACAAACGAAGTAACAAGTTTGAAGAGGATTTATAACTTCCCCCAAGTTCACATAAACTAGTAAGTTGCGGAGCTAGGATTCGAACTCAAGTACTCTCAATTCTAAGTGCTTGACCACTTATTATAAGTTAGTTTTTGTATTCCATACCACTTCAAATTCAGCATATCTAAAATTAAACTCCTACATCTCTATTCCTCACCCTAAACAAGGTTATTTACTTTCTTCACTTCTTTAATGAAATCACCATTTTCCCAAATCCCAACAAAATCATCTTTAAGCATGGATAACACAAAATAGTTTTCAGGGTTCTGATTTACCAATGCATGAGAATGTTCATAAAAAACTCCACAACTTTTAATGCTTAATGTATTTACTTTTTTCTAACAATATATGTACAGATCTGTGAACATGAATTCATAGTTGCTAGATATTTTAAATGTCTCCTTGCAAATAAACTTGAATTTTAAATACTTAGCCAGCGTGTGCAATATATGGCAAAAAATGCCTTTGCCTATATTCTTCTTTAGTGACTCCCTAGGGCTTCATCAGATGTGTAAACACTCTGATAACCTGTATGAAGAAAAAGTTTCCCCAAATCTTTCTCCATATTAAAAGTTATATAATTGAATAGTACTTTAACTTAAAATATTTGTGAATTGAACTAGATGGCAGGTTAAGTGTGGGGATGGAGTTTTATTTTTTATAGCTTAGAAACTTCAAATGGGAAAGAGTGTTTTATTAATTTTTTAAAATTTTAAGTTATTTTATTTTTTATTTTGGGAAACATTATTTTAATCATCCAGACATTTTTCTCTCTCTTGCCCAGTTTGGTAACATATAACATTTTGGTAGAGAGCAGATAAACCATCTATGTAGTTGATGACTTTTTAATTTTTGTGTAGATGTTTGCTGTCAGACTTAGACAACCTTTTTATTTTAGCATTGCTTATAGAGCAAGGCATGAAATGGAGGAGCTAGTGTGTTAAAAATTGGACTCTAGTCTGCCTTTGAATTCATTTGAACTCCAAAGAGAGATCTTTTGTCTACTACTATCAGTAGTTTTAAAGTTACCACAAATTCTGATAATAGTCCTGTACTCTTGTAAAGTGACCAATAACTCAACATCAGGGTACTCTTGCCAAGGATGTCATTCTGACTTTACAATAACTGAGCCTTTTCTTGCTTTGTTTGCAATGATCAGGTAGGTCCCTGCCTTCTTCTTAAATACGTATAACTGGGCCCCTATTTTATCCTGTTCTTGATCTCTTGCCAAGTATTCCAGGTTTTTTTTTTTTTTTGAAATCGTATTCTTACATTTTCTTTATCATTATATATTCTCAGAGACTAAAATCCAGACCCATAATTTAATTTCCCATGTCTTTACTTTTGATAAGTGCTACCTGATTTGTCTGACACTCATGTTTACCTGCCTAAACCTCAGGACTGTTGTATATGGCCAAACAAGCTATGTACTGGTCAGCTCCAGGGGACACTATTTGGAACACTGTGATGTGAATGGTGACCCTAAAGTTGTGCAATGAAGCGGCCCAAACTAGATCTTCACCTATTATGTGCTGACAGACTATCTTCCTTCTCTGCCATTCGTAGCACCTTGCTCCACTTATGTCTTGGGAATTTGCCTAGTCTTTATTACCAGACCTCTCTGACTTTAATTTTCTGTCTTCTTGGACCACTTACTAATGCCTGCTGTTTAAATACTACTGACAATGATTAGAAATGCAATCTTTTTTTATTCTATTACAGTTGTCCCAATTTTCCCTCTTGCTCTCCCCCACCCCAGTCCCCACCCTCCTCCCACAGTTAATCCCCGCCTGTTGCCCATGGCCGTGGGTCTTTTATACTGGTTCTTTAACTAAATCCTTCCCCTTCTTTCCTCCCTTATCTCCCTCCACCATCCCCCTGGAGGTCCCTGTCAGTCTGTTCCTTGTTTCCATGCCTCCAGTTCTATTTTACTTATTTGTTTGTTTTGTTCATTAGGTTCTTACTATAGGTTAGATCACATGGCATTTGTCTTTTACTGTCTGGATTATTCATTTAGCATAACACTCTCCAGATACATCCATGCTGTTGTGAAAGGTAGGAGCTTCTTCTTTCTTTCTGCTGTGTAGTATTCTATTGTGTAAATATACCACCGTTTTTTTATCCACTCATTTACTGATGGGCACTGAGGCTGTTTCCAGCACTTGGTTATTGTAAATAATGCTGCTATGAACATTGGGGTGCATAGGTTCTTTTGAATTGGTGTTTCAGGTTCTTAGGGTATAATTCCAGTAGTAGATTTGCTGGGTCAAAAGCAGTTCCATTTTTAGTTTTTTGAGGAAATTCCATACTGTTTTTCATCATGGCTGCAGTAGTCTGCATTCCCACCAAGAATACAGTAGGCTTCCCTTTTCTCCACAACCTCACGAGCACTTGTTTGTTGAATTGTTGATGATAGCCATTCTGACCAGTATGAGGAGGTATCTCATTGTAGTTTTAATTTGCACCTCTTTGATGGCTAGTGATGTCGAGCATCCTTTCATATGCTTATGGGTCCTCTATATGTCATCTTTGGAGAAGTGTCTATTTGAGTCCTTTGCCAATTTTTAATTGGATTTTATGTCTTTCTGGTATTGAGGTTTATGAGTTCTTTATGTATTTTGGAGATCAAACCCTTATCTTAATTAGAAAATATGTTGTCAATGTTTTTTAAACATCAAAATCACATAGAAATAGTCAAGTTGTTATAATGACAAATTAGCTAAACTCAAGGGAAATAGCTAGTTGTCAAGATTCTAATTTTCAGTCCATTCATTTGAGAGCATATATACATATATGCAGCCTTGGTAACTCACAATATTTATTTTTCACCTTGCATTAATTTCAGTAAGAGGGCTACTTTGCATTTATACCCCCCAGACAAGTGAAATAAATGTAGACTAATTTTTTTCTTTAATAATTCAAATACACGTGCTCTAATGGGAATGGTTTTTCATAGGGTCTAAGAATAGAACCTGAAAAGAAACTAGATTCTTTCTATAATTTCTTAAACTTTTGACTGAAAAGGGTGAATTACAGTAAATAGTTTATATCCTGTTTGGACATTGAAAACTTTGTTCAGGCTGTGTCTACATGGTTATTTTGGAAATTAAAAGGAATATGAACAGGAGTGCTGTTAGGGTTGCCTGAGAAAGCACATTATTTATGAATTAGATAGGTTGAATACTGTTCTTTTACAACTAACTGTTTTTAGGGAGAAATCCATACATTTCTTAAAAGTGAGTTGCTAGCCCTTTTTTAAGTTGTGCCAAATGAAGTTTACAAAGTGTAGATATTAGTTGAAAAGAATAAATCAGTAGGTTTGATAAGCAATCTCCCTGCAGTTCTCTGAATGCTGGAAAGTTCACAGCAGTGGATCATGAATTTATTATAGTGCCTTTTCATTTGATTACCACATATTCCAAAATATACTTACAGACTCTACCCCCAAAGGTATTATATCTCAAATAGTTTGAAAACTCACTACATTTTTATTTTTATAAAATATGGAGATGAAAGACAGGGAAGAAGTAGGAACATCCTCATTGATTGTGAAGAGTGACACAAGTGGTATTTTCTCACCTCATGTAAACTGCTTCATTGATAGAGCATTTTTGATTATCTTGTGTTTTTGCAAAGTGTTGCTGATCAATATTGTCTAAGAGCACTGATTCATAACAATCACTATGCTGTGAGGCATGTAATTGAAACATGTAGTTCTCTAGCCTGCTTAATATAAATGATAACCAATACCATTATATCTATGTTTAAAGTTTATTACATGGGATGGAA
Organism: Micronycteris hirsuta; assembly: GCA_004026765.1. Classification (NCBI taxonomy): domain Eukaryota; kingdom Metazoa; phylum Chordata; class Mammalia; order Chiroptera; family Phyllostomidae; genus Micronycteris; species Micronycteris hirsuta. The sequence continues at coordinate 8,004 of PVJI01012129.1, read as the reverse complement.
GTCACAAATATGTGAGATTCTTGCTTTGTCAGTGACTAGGCTGAGCACTTTTTTTTGTCTTTAGAATCCTTCCATAATTCACCAATGGCAACTATACTGTATTAACAGATTCTCAAGCTAGCTTGCATCCCTGGAGTTTATGATTTCGAAGCAATAGCAATCTGAAGCAAATTTGGTGGTATGGAAAACCACAGCAAACAGCTCTTCTTTTTATTCCTTGGTAACAAAACAAGGTAGAGTTATTTTTCTATGCCACAAAGCTCTATTCAGAGTATAGACTTTTTATTTTTGTCAGTGAAACAACCAACTAAGTGAATATTTAGTGCCCAAAGCTAGTTCTCTCCATTTTACCAGGTGGCATTTGAAGACTACCCATACTGGTTTCCTAAGCTCTAATGGAAAGTTTCCTAGGTAGTAAGTTGGTCTGGGGCTCATGCCAGGTAAAAAATCTAGACAAATTTAGAATATTTGTAGACCAGAGATTACAAATTTTAGTGCCTTTAAGAACTCAGAAGGTAATCAATTTGTAAAGAGTCAAAGTGGGATTTTTAAGTAATGGTAGGGTCTGTAGTGAACTGGAGAGTGTATTCCACTTGTAAATAATTTCAAGTATGCTTGTGACACCTTTAAAATAGATTTTATATTATATCTATCCTCACATAGGAGCTTATTATACTATGGTAATAAAGAACCAACCTAGTAGAATATTAAGGCATATTGAAGGCTCTGAGGAGTTTGTAGTCAATAAACCTGTTTAGCCAAGTCTCTCAAATGTGATAATAGAACTCTCACTACCCTGTCCCATTTATACATGTGTGTCCAAGCATGAGTGTTTGGCAAACACACAATGCATTTTTTTCTTGTGGGATTTTAGTGATCTCTGTGAAGTAGTTTAGTTAATACTACTCTTAGGGAAAGCTACTTAAAACAATTACCAAAAAACAAGCAGCCAAAATTTATTTAAGTGTACATCTCTTAGATGCTATATAATAGGCACTGGATCTCTGACTATTCATATTCTAAAACACTAAACATTTAGGCTGTCAATCCTTATGTATCTCATACCCAATTCAAAAGAGAGGCTTTCAAGTTTAAATCACTCATACAAGGTGACACTTTTTTGGCTTTGTAATATTTCTCACCAGCTAAAGTGATATAGTCCATTCTTAAGGTACAGGCTAAGCTGTTATAATAGAGTCTTTTTTTAAATTGTTGTTCAGTTACAGTTGTCCCGCCTTTTTCCCATTGCTCAATTTTCCCATTGCTGTCCCCCTGACTCCCATAGTCAATTTCCTCTCATTGTCCATGCCTATGACTCCTCCATTTGTGTTCCTTTGCTTGCCCCTTCCTCTCCTTTTCCCTATTATCCCCCTCTCCTCTCCCCTCTGATCACTGTAAATTTGTTTTTTTTTATTGTTCTTCAAGTACAGTTGTCTCCATTTAACGGTGGATCTAATACAACAGAAGTAATTTTCTCTCTCACAGAATAGTCCAGGGCTATTCAGGACAAGTCACTTTGTCCTGAAGAAGATAACTCAAGAGCTGCGTTAAGAACTTGTCAAGAACTCAGTTGTCAAGAACTTGTAGTGTGGGCATGCCTAACTGCAGGGAACTTTGGGAAGGTAGTTTCTAGCTGCGTAGTTATTTTCAAAGCTGAAATTGAGAAGAAGGAGGAAAGAATGAGTATTAGGGTATAGTTAGCATTTTCTGCCATACCTAGGAAACGTTTATGGCCATGGTACAATATATTATCAATAAAATGTAGGAAATAAAACTTCAAAGTAAGTAATTTTGTTAAAATTTGGTAAATGCCTACAGAAAAAATCATTTGGTAATTTGATGAGTGCAGTGGTAGAGATACAGGCAAATTTATTTACTGAATAGGCAAGATAATATGATTTATCTTTTTCTTTTACATTGATAGACATTTAACCTGAAAGACTTCCTGGTGCATATGTATATTTATTCAACACTAATATATTAGGAATGTTCTTTGTGTCAGGTCCTGTACTAGGTATTAGAGCTGTCAAGAGTAACACATGCCAACTGCCCTGGAAACGGTCATAGTATACTGATGATATGTGGTGTTGAGTAATCCCAGAATATCAGACATGGGCACTTTTTTCTTGTTTCCAAAAGAAAAATAGTAAAATATCACAGAAAAAAAAATTTGGACGTGGGTGGGAAAAGTTCTTTCTGTTGATATGCAATTCTAGCTAAATAATTTTTTGTTTCATGTCCTTAGAGGAATAAATGTTTTTTTAGCAATAATGATTTGTTTTTTGTTTTTTCTTACATCTCCATAACAGGGAAAATTTCAGGAAAAAAGAATATATTATTTATTGATAGTGCCATTTTTTTTTTTTGCATTTCCATGGACTTGTAGTACAGTGCAATATAGGACTTGGATACATATCAAGAAAACTAGTTCTAGCCTCATCTGTATTGTATCAGTTTTGTTTTGTTTTGTTTTTGATTTTTGGAACTTTATTTATCTTCATTATCTATCCATTTGCTAGTGAATTTTATCAATTTTTAAATTACTTTATTGTTGTTCAGTTACAGTTGTCTGTATTTTCTCCCCTCCCACGTCCCCACCCCACCCAAACCCTCCCCTCACCCTTGCTTCGCCCCTCCCCCTTGGTTTTGTCTATGTGTCCTTTGTAGTAGTTCCTGAAAACCTTTCTCCCCATAGTCGCCTTCTCCCTCCCCTCTGGCTATTCTTAGGTTGTCCTTAATTTCAGTGTCTCTAGTTATATTTTTCTTCCTTTTCTCTTTTGTTGATTATGTTACATTAAAGGTGAGATCATATGGTATTTGTCTCTCACTGCCTGGCTTATTCCGCTTAGCATAATGCTCTCCAGTTCCATCCATGTTGTTTGAAAGGGTATAAGCTCCTTCTTCTCTCTGCTGTGTAGAATTCCATTGTGTAAATGTACCATAGTTTTTTTATCCACTCATTTGCTGATGGGCACTTCGGTTTCTTCCAGCACTTGGCTATTGAAAATTGTGCTGCTATGAATATTGGGGTGCATACGTTCTTTGGATTGGTGTTTCAGGGCTCTTAGGGTATAATATCAGCAGTAGAATTGCTAGGTCAAAAGGCAGTTCCATTTTTAGTTTTCTGAGGAAATTCCATACTTTTTTCCACAGTGGCTTCACCAGCCTGCATCCCCACCAACAGTGCAGTAGGGTTCCCTTTTCTCCACATCCTCTCTAACATTTGTCTGTTGCTTCATTTATGATGGCCATTCTGACCAGTGTGAGGTGTTATCTCATTGTGGTTTTCATTTGCATCTCTCTGATGGCTAGTGGTGCTGAGCATTTTTTCATATGCCTCTGGGCCCTCTGTATGTCCTCCTTGGAGAAGTGTGTGTTCAAGTCTTTCGCCAATTTCTTAATTTTTTTCTTTTTTTTACTTTATTGTTGTTCAACTACAGTTGTCTGCATACTCTCCCCTCCCCTCCCCCTCCAATCCCACCTCCCTTCCCTGCCTCCCTCCCTCTCCTTAGTTCTGTCCATGTGTCCTCTATATTGGTTCCTGAAAACCCTTCTCCCCATTGTCCCCTCCCCGCTACCCCCTGGCAATTGTTAGATAGTTCTTAATTTCAATGTCTCTGGTTAAGTTTTTCTTGCTTTTTGCTTTTGTTGATTATGTTCCAGTTAAAGGTGAGATCACATGGTATTTGTCCCTCACTGCCTGGCTTACTTCACTTAGCATAATGCTCTCCAGTTCATGTTTTGTATTGTTTTTTTGTCTTCCTAGAGTGGAGTCGTGTGAGATCTTTATATATTTTGGAGATCAAACCCTTGTCTGAGGTATTATTGGCAAATATGTTTTCCCATATGGTTGGTTCACTTTTTTTTTAATATGGAACGCTTCACAAATTTGCGTGTCATCCTTGCGCAGGGGCCATGCTATCTTCTCTGTATCGTTCCAATTTTAGTATATGTGCTGCTGAAGCGAGCACCACTTTTTATTTTAATACTGTTTTATTTTTTTTTTTTTAGATTTTATTTTTATTTATTTTTAGAGAGATAGGGGAAATGAGGGAGAAAGAGAGGGAGAGAAACAGCAATGTATGGTTGCCTCTCACATGGCCTCACGGGGACCTGGCCCACAACCCAGGCATGTGCCCTGACTGGGAATCGAACTGGGACCACTTGGTTCCCAGCCCGTGCTCAATCCACTGAGCTACACCAGCCAGGGCTTAATACTGTTTTCTATAGCCGTGCAGAAGCTTTTTATTTTGATGATGTCCCATTTGTTTATTCTTTCCCTTATGTCCCTTGCTCTAGGGGACATATCAGTGAAAATACAGCTGCATGAAATATCTGAGACTTTCCTACCGATATTTTCCTCTAGGAATTTTACGGTGTCATGACTTACATTTAAGTCTTTTATCCACCTTGAATTTGTTTTTGTATATGGTATTAGTTGGTGCTCGAGTTTCCTTTTTTTTCATGTAGCTGTCTAGATCTCCCAACACCTTTTGTTGAAAAGGCTATTTATACTCAATTTTATGCTTATGCCCACTTTCTCCAAGATTAATTGGCCATGGAGAATTGGGTTTATTTCTGGGCTCTCTATTCTGTTCCATTGGTCTATCTGTCTGTTTTTATGCCAGTACTAGGCTGCTTTGATTTACAGTGACCTTGTAATACAGTTTGATATCAGGTATTGTGATCCCTCCTGCTTTGCTCTTCCTTCTCAAAATTGCAGCAGGTATTCGGGGTTGTTTATGGTTCCATATAAATTTTTGAAGTGTTTGTTCTATATCTATGAAATATGCCATTGGTACTTTGATAGGGATTGCATTGAATCTAAAATTTTCTTTGGGTAGTATGGACATTTTTATGATGTTGATTATTCCTATCAATGAGCATGGTATATGTTTCCATTTGTTTGTGTCTTCCATGATTTCTTTCTTCAGTGTTGTGTAGTTTTCTGAGTACAGGTCTTTTACCTCCTTGGTTAGGTATTTTCCTAGGTATTTTATTTTTTTGTTGCTATATCAAATGGGACTTTTTTCCTGATTTCTGTTTCTGATATTTCATTGTTTGTGTACAAAATGCCTTTCATTTATGATTATTGACTTTGCACCCCGCTGTTTTGCCAAATTCATTTATTAAGCCAAGTAGTTTTTTTGGTGGAGTCTATAGGATTTTCTATGTATACTACCATATCATCTGCAAACAATGACGGTTTTGTATCTTCCTTTCCAATTTGGATTATTTTATTTCCCTTTCTTGTCTGATTGCTGTGGCTAAAACATCCACTACTATGTTGACTAGAAGTGGTGACAATGGACAACCTTCTCTTGTTCCTGATCTTACTGGGAAAGATCTCAATTTTTGCCCATTGAGTATGATGTTGGCTGTAGATCTCTCATATATGCCCTTTATTATGTTGAGGAATGCTCCCGCTATTCCCACTTTGCTGAGTGTTTTTATCAAAAATGGGTGCTGTACCGGAGGTCGAAGATGGCGGCGGTGTAGGAGGGAGCGTGATCGCTTTCCTCTGGCCCACTGGCGGGATATCTGGCCAATTTTCTGAGGAGCAGAGCGATCACCCAGCTGTATTCCGGTGTGTGGGAAGATTGGCAACCAGGACTGCACATAAAACTGAAAAATCAGCTGGTAGGGAGACTGCTTCGGAGGGAAGGGATCCCTCGGATCTCGTGGGGAGCCGGGAGGTCTGCGGATCCAGTTGCAGCAGCTTCCCGGTTTGCTCCAGGATCCATGGGAGGGAGCTGGATTGGGGTGTGTGAGTTGCCAAAGCAGACGCGCGCGTCTGTTGGAAGAGCCTTGGTCCCCAGCAGTCCGGAAGTCGGTGCATACTTGGGGACTGATCTGCAGAGGCTGGCGATCCCAGCGGGAGGAATTAGAGTCTGAATTGAAAGGGAAACACAAGCCCGGAGCTCCTGGATTGGGTGCACACCCGGTGGAGCCAGTCGGGGGCAGCTGGCGTAGGTGCCCGACCAGGCGCACACGCCTGCGGCTTGCAAGCTCTGATTCCAGAGACAAAAGCGATCCAGGGGCCGGAGCTCACTCCTGGAGGGCCTAAGACACAACCCAGACCTGCGGTGCAGAGTCCCTCCGTGGGGGAGAAACAGAGGAGCTACATTGAGCCCCACTGAGGGGAGTCACAGACATCATAAGCTCTGACTCAGGGTGGGGGTCAGGCGGCCCAGGGGAGATGCTGCAAACTCCCGGCAACTAGGCTGGAGGCAGGACAGCAGCTGAGAGTGCAGCCCAGGAAGACAGCAGATCTTCCCAGCCTGACGCTATTGAAGCCAGCCAACAAAAGTGAGACATTAAAACCTGGAATTGTGAAGAGAATAGAGTGGGACTCAGACAAGAGTCAGCCCAAAAAACAGAGAGTGACACAAAATTAACTTTGCTGCTCCAGAGAACCTGACAGATCAGTTTAAGAACCAGAGGCTAGCAAGAAGAATCCCACAAACAATGGGAAGACAAAGAAACAATCCCCAAATCAAAGGAAAGGGGGAAGCCCCAGAAAGAATGATAAATGAAACAGAGGCAAGCCAACTATCAGATACTGAGTTCAAAGCATATGTTATCAGGCAGCTCAAGAAACTCGAGAAGCTTGTTGAACTCAAAGAAAACTACCAGAAACTACAGGGAAACTATAATGAACTCACTGAAAACTATGTCAGCATGAAAAAGGAAATAGAAGTTATTCACAACAGCCAAGAGAAAATGAGGAATACAATATCTGAACTGAAGAACACAATAGAAGGAATCAAAAGTAGGCTCAATGAGGCAGAGGATCAGATCAGTGAGCTGGAGGACAAGGTTGAAAAAAGCAACCAAAAAGAGCAAGAACAGGAAAAGGGGCTCAGAAAGATTGAAGAGGTATTAAGGGAAATGCAGGACAACATGAAACGTAACAATATTCGTATTATAGGGATACTAGAAGGAGAGGAAGAGCAGCAAGGAATGGAAAACCTGTTCGAAAAAATAATGGTGGAAAACTTCCCTAATCTGATGAGAGAAAAAGCCACACAAATCCAGGAAATACAGAGAGTCCCAATCAAAAGTAACCCTAACAGGCCCACTTCAAGACACATCATCATTAAAATGGCAAAATCCAAGACAAAGAGAGAGTCCTAAAGGCAGCCAGGCAGAAGCAGAAAGTAACATACAAGGGGACCCCAATAAGGTTAGCAGCTGACTTCTCAATGGATACAATACAAGCCAGAAGGGAATGGCAAGAAATATTCCAAGTAATGAGAACCAGAGGCCTGCAACCAAGACTACTCTACCCAGCAAGGCTCTCAATCAAGATAGATGGCCAAATAGGGAGCTTCCCAGACAAAAGAAGTCTAAAATAATACACCTCCACCGAACCAGCTCTGCAAGAGATCCTAAAGGGACTGATTTAAGGGAAGGAAGAGAAAGAGAGAGAGAGAGGAACACAGGTACAAAAAAAATGGCAATGAATAAGTACCTATCAATAATAACCTTAAACGTAAATGGATTAAATGCTCCAATTAAAAGACATAGAGTAGCGGAATGGATAAGAAAGCACGACCCACACATATGCTGCTTACAAGAGACCCACCTCAGGACAAAAGACTTACACAGACTGAAAGTGAAAGGCTGGAAACAAGTTTTCCAAGCAAACGGACAAGAAAAAAGAGCTGGGGTAGCAATACTCATATCAGACAAAATAGACTTCAAAAAAAGGGCCATAAAGAGAGATCCAGAAGGACACTTTATATACTCAAGGGAAGAATCCACCAAGAAGACATAAATATTGTAAATATATATGCACCCAACACAGGAGCACCCAAATACATAAAGAAAATCTTGGAGGACTTCAAGAAGGACATTGATAGCAACACAATTATAGTAGGGGACTTCAACACCACACTGTCAAAAATGGACAGATCCTCCAAACAAAAGATCAGCAAAGACATTGTGGCACTGAACAATGCCCTAGAAGAAATGGACTTAATTGATATATATAGGGCCCTT